>JACXGM010017962.1:6553-19502 GCA_016801145.1 Umbra pygmaea | reverse complement strand
TCTATGTGTGTATGTGTGGTGTTTGTGTAACTCTGTGTGTATGTGTGGTGTTTGTGTAACTCTGTGTGTATGTGTGGTGTTTGTGTAACTCTGTGTGTATGTGTGGTGTTTGTGTCTATCTCTGTGTGTCTATGTGTGTATGTGTGGTGTTTGTGTATAACTCTGTGTGTCTATGTGTGTATGTGTCGTGTTTGTGTAACTCTGTGTGTATGTGTGGTGTTTGTGTAACTCTGTATGTCTATGTGTGTATGTGTGGTGTTTGTGTAACTCTTTGTGTCTACAGTATGTGTGTATGTGTGGTGTTTGTGTAACTCTGTATGTCTATGTGTGTATGTGTGGTGTTTGTGTAACTCTGTGTGTCTATGTGTGGTGTTTGTGTAACTCTGTGTGTCTATGTGTCTATGTGTGGTGTTTGTTTGTAACTCTGTGTGTCTATGTGTGTATGTGTTGTGTTTGTGTTTATCTCTGTGTGTCTATGTGTGTATGTGTGGTGTTTGTGTAACTCTGTGTGTCTATGTGTGGTGTTTGTGTAACTCTGTGTGTCTATGTGTGTATGTGTGGTGTTTGTGTAACTCTGTGTGTCCATGTGTGTGTGTGGTGTTCGTGTAACTCTGTGTGTCTACAGTTTGTGTGTATGTGTGGTGTTTGTGTTTATCTCTGTGTGTCTATGTGTGTATGTGAGCATGTCTGTTTTTGTCATCCGCTAAGCATGCATGCGTGTTTGTGCATCCGAATCTTCTATTACTCTAAGTCATGTTTTAATAAATAGATCAATTTAATTTCATTTTAATGATTTAGATAATATAGCATTACAATAATTATTTCTGCTTGGCTGATGCTGCTTTTCATTCGCTATCGGCAAAATCACTGTGACAAAACACCACTTCAGATTGTATCAACAGTACAACACCACATCTCGTCAAGATTATGAGAATAGTTTAATTTGGGAGATAATTTAATGGAGTTAGGACTGCAATCTGTGAGATAAATCAAGAGAGTTTGGAAAAACTACCATATTTGAGAGATAATGTAGTCAGGCAACATTGTTTGATTACAGCATTACATTCAATAGGTAGTAGCAACAGTTTAACTACGTTGTCACACACTTCTGCTGTTCATGGGGAAATGCCTTTAGATTTTTGTATTCATACTGTTTTTAGAAGTAAAATACTAGTAAGGTTTCATCAATGGGGGAAATGTAATTCTATTATATTCCATAGTCTTTCTTACATTATGTTAAATTGTCTTACTTTCATCATGAAACTAGATTCTATCCAATTGATTTATTAGATTGTAATCACAATAAGGATATTGTGTGTCTGTTGTGTTAGATTATTTTCCACTGAAAATGTGGGATTTACTATTCTTTAACCAATCTTTTACAGTCAAGGACATCCTGGAGAACATTTGCCACTGTCTAAATAGACTTTCATGGCTAAATAAATACAATGAATGGATATCATTGAATGACCTTGGTAAGGCGTATGTTCTGTTGTCTATGAAGGTTTTATGTGTTGATTCCAGTATGTTCTATTTACAGTCTGGAACATTCTTCGGCCATGGCTTTGGACCATTCTTCTTTTTGACTTGAAAAAAAGTAGCAACTTTGCTAAAGGTTGCCCTGTAAAAAACAAACATTCTTTTGTATGCTTTTCTTCAGACCTATATTTCCAGCATGTAGTATAAATGCGTAGCCTGTATGGTTTTATGTCTTTTGTTGATACACATCAAACATATTGAAACTAGAAACAACACTGGCCTACTGCTCAGTCTGTAGACTGCTGTTTGTCAAATCGCTGCCTGAGAACACCGCTTTGAACAGCCCGCCTCACGCCATAGGCTATGTGTTTATTTCGGGAACATTCGTTGCGATATCCGAATGGATTTTATTTTGTCAGTTTCAACTGATGCGAGTCAGAACCAAGAATCGGTACAGGGGCAACTGATCTGAGAGCATATAAAGAATAAATACATGCACAGAATGTGTCGTGCACGTGCTCAGAAGCTTCTGGAAACTTTAGTGAAAGGGATACAGAAGCACAGGCACTCCTCTCATTACGTTACTTCCAATAGTTCCATTCTCTCATCTTAGCAGATCTGATTCTTTCTCTCTATTGTGTAATACATTCTATTGGTTCCATTGGGCTTGTTCCATTCTATTTTGCTGCTGTTGCCTGGCGCCCCTCACTCTGCAGTCCCATTTACATTCAGCTGGGCGCTCCACTAGCCCGCTAGCTTACAGCCCCTGCTCTGCTTAGTGTGCGTGTGTCTGCGTCCACGTCTTGGTGTATGTGTGAGTTTCTGCTGTTCTCGTGCTCCTTAAAGCACTTGTGTGTTTGTGTGTCCGCGCTCGTGCGTGCGCATCTCGCAGTAAGTGTTCAAACAGCGTAGAGCCCGACCACTCAAGCTCTAGCAGATCATCATCCATCCTGTCATATCGTCCCCCCCACCACCACACTTACCAGCTCAGCAAGCTCCCACAGGACACACACACACCTTCCCAGTCTAAATGCCCCAGGTCTCCTTCACTGTACCACCTAGCTGTGTACCGCTCAGCTTTAAAGGGATAGTTCACTTTTTTCAACTCGATGTTGGTTCATCTCCATAACAGTAGGCTATGGGCGAGAGATAAAATGTCATTTTCTTTGAAGAGCCATTGCAGCTTTCAGCCACCTCTAGCTAAAAATTGTGAATATGCAGTACAGCTACGGATGAGATTTAGATGTAACAAGATTTAAAACGACCAAGTGTTTTAGTTTAACGTTGTCAAGTGCTAAAGTGATACTGCAATTTTCATTGTTATTTAGATTGCTAGTTATCTAGAAGAGACCCTTTGCTGGAGGGAAGATACATAACACAAGATGATAGAAAATGTTTTACTGTGGCCCGTAAATCTGAACGCCAGTTAGTATTAGTAAAGGCATAGAGGCATTTATCAAGCAAATTTTCCTGCCTTTAGTAAGAGTGATATTGTTATAGACTAGTACACCGGTGTTGAAATGAGGTGTTTCACTACCTCCCGGCTCTATCCCAGTGGCCTTATGAAGAACCAAATGGTTTGGTACCATATCGACTACATATGTTTTTCAGATTGAGGAACAAGCTAACATGAAGTTTGACAGAAAAAGTGTCAAATAGTCCTTTAACACTGCGTGTGTGCAGGTTTTGTCTGTACTGTTACGCTTAAATGAGAAAATCATTTCACTCTGCAGGTAGTGATGTGTTTCTTGATAGATAGTCCTTTGAATAGCTGCTCTTATCTCAACATTGCTTTCTTTTTGGGGTTTTGTCGTGGATATTTATCTGGAAAACCTTGACAGATCCTGATGTAAAAAAGAATTTAAGCAATACTTTTTATTGATACAGTATTGATCAATGTATTAACTGATTAGCTAGCAGGCAAGGTATACACCAAGATGTTTTGATACCCATGCCTTCATCATTAACACCCGTGTTAATGACATATAAGATATTTCTGTATTAATTCAGCCTTAGGAAATTTGAATAATTCTATTTTTTTCTTTAACTGCAATTTCAGGAAAAAATAGATTGCCTTTTATCCTAATTTGGCCCCAACATTTTATCTTAAAACTGTTTGATAATTGTGTACATGAACAAGTTGTGGTTTTGGGGTCCAAATATTGTTATTTTACAGTTGGGCGTTGTTCAGTTTATAACTAAGGCCAACTCCAAGCTCTGCTTGATGGCAAATCTGGGAACCGGTTTATTTGCGATCAAAATAAACCTGACATGAGAATCCCTGGCTAACATATTTTTGATTCCAATATAATGCTGTAGTGGACCAGAACACAGCAAATAATAAAATCTTAAAACAGAATACTGGAACAATACACAGTAGGCTGCAGAAGCAGTTTAGCCATTTAGCAGACACCCTTATCCAGATCAATTTACAGTAACTACATGGACAAATTAGGGTAAAGTGCCTTGCTCATGGAAACGACACTTGGCTCAGTTGGAAATTGAACCAGCAACGTTCCAACTACAAGTCTGACTCCTTAACTACTGAGACATCCGACCCTCCTACATGCACTCTAGAAATGTAGGAGTGGCTCTCTTGAGTATCTTTATTCTAGAATGCATGTAGATTACACCATGGACAGTTTTATTGGAAAAGCACAGCACTCTATTCAGAGTAAAGAAGAAGAAGAAAAGTCATGTGTGTGTGTGTGCGTGCGTGTCCCCATGGAAGTGAGCCAAAGTGATCAGTGAATGAAACAGCAATGCAGCAGAACATTACTCAACATCTCAACAGCAGTAGTCACTGGTTGGCCACTAAGCGATATGGAAATGTGCCTTTAGGGCACAGAGCTTTTACTATGTCACTTTCACCAGCACGCACTCGGGGGGGGGGGGGGGCTCAGATCATCGATTCGACTTAGACCTTGTTACATGCTCCTTTTCAATCCAGCCCAAAACTAAATGATTAGGCTCCTTAACTATTCACAAAGCCATTATAACCGGCCTGAGTAGTAGAATCAGTTATGACAGTGTTTGGGCCAGCTCTCCATTTGTTCGGGTCTGCTGTAAGCTGTTCTTATTAAAAGATTAAACGATGGTCCACTCTGAACTGGCCCGTTCCATTATAACATTCTATTGTTCCATTCTAATTCCTCCATTCTGCAATTCCATTCTAATTTGCCCTACTATTATATTCTAAGTTGTTCTAATCATTCCCTACTGTTCCATTAAAGGGTGCTGTATTGCATCGGCCCATTCGGAGCAATTGAGCTAGACAAATATATCCTGCATAGCACAGTATGTCCTTGACAAATGAACTAATTTATCTGAGTTTGAATAGAACACTGCAGAACTGAACAGAAGTGAATAGACCAAGGGTCCACTACAGCAATAAAGCACTATTCCATATAGGCCCTGGTCAAAACAAGTGTACTATATATGAAACATTTGGGAAGTAGTTGGTACACTATATCTTACTAAATTCCTGCAAGGTTGTGGTCTAAAATAGTAATATACAAAAGAGAAAAGGGTGGGATTTGAGACATAGCCAGAATGGTATTTACAACTACCTGTGCATCCACAAGGGTGCCGTTGACCAGGCTCTCGTTGATGAAGACGTGTACAAGTGCGGTGGCGAAGAGCGATGGCTCCCCGCTGTCGTTGACACGGACCACCAGCCGATGGAGACCCCTGTGCCTCCTCTCCAGTGGTTCTGCCACTGTGATGACCCCACTCGCCAGGCCAATCTCAAACAGCCTGAAGGGGTTCCCTCCTACCAGGGAGAACCTCAGGTCGGCGTTGCGGCCAAAGTCCAAGTCGGAGGCGGCCACGGTTCGGACGATGGTCCGGGCACTGGACGCCGGCGGAAGGAGGGTGTAGGACTCATTTGTCGGGGAGACAACTGAGGGGGCGTTGTCATTCTTGTCGGTTACAATGAGGGAGACGGTCGCTGTGGCAGAGCGAGGGGGGTCACCGCCATCAACGGCGCGGACACGGAAGGTGTAGGCAGAGCGGCGTTCGCGGTCGAAGGACAAAGAGGAGAAGATGGTCCCAGTGTTGTTCTCAATAGAGAACTTTTCTTTACATCTTCCTCTACATTCCTCCTCTCCTCCGTCATTCTTCTCCCCTCCTCCTCCTTCCACATCCATCACTTGTTCATCCATCTCCACGAATAGACTCAGCTCCGCGTTCTCGCCCTCATCTGCGTCGGTTACCGTCACCATGCCAACGGGGCTGTTGGCAAGGAGGTTTTCCTCCACATAGAATGTGAACACTTCCTGGACAAACTTTGGAGCATTGTCATTTCGGTCGGTCACCATGACGACCACCGTGGCTGACCCCTGCAATGAAGGAGCTCCCTTATCCCGGGCGATCACCCGGAACTCGTACCTTTCCCGCACCTCCCGGTCTAGAACCCCTGTCGCACGGATATCCCCATTATCTGCATCGATGTAGAAGGCACCATTAACTGATGGATCCAACGAATAGGCAATCTCAGCGTTTTTCCCGGAATCTGCATCCGCCGCCACCACGGTCACCACACGCTCTCCCGGCTGGTTGTTCTCTGCAAAATGGACCTCGACCACAGGCTGGGCGAAGGTCGGGGCATGATCATTGATGTCCACCACCCTCACCATGAGCGAGCTGTTGGAGGATAGCGATGGGGAGCCAGAGTCCACCGCCACGATGGTGACGCTGTAATCTTTAGTCACTTCGTAGTCCAACAGGGCAGATGTGTGGAGGAAGTATTTCTTACGGTTCCTATGGGGATGAGATTAAATAGACAAAGAAAACGATTACATGTATTACTGTTTTTCTTCTCAGGGAGAAATTAATGCAAATTTAAAATAAATCTGTATATTGTAGACCAATGTATGAATATTGATATTATTTTCATTATTTGCTCAACTAAACATTACTTCTGTTAGTGATTTAGCTAGTTGCTAGGTATATGGGATGGGATAGTATTAGAGCCCGTCCGATATATCGGCGGGCCGATATTATCAGCCGATATTAGGCATTTTCCAAACTATCGGCAATTATAATGGCCGATAAATGAGTATATCGGATGGTATAATGCTTACGTAATTTTGTGCACCGGTGAAATGTTTTAAAAATTTAACAATTTGAATATTAAATCAATTTTATTATTTATTAAATAAATAATAAAATAAGGGCCAATAGTATACAGAACTTTGTTTCTGTCTCACCTGTCGAAGGCATCGTCTGCAGGCAGTGGAAGTAGGGCAGCTTCTCCAGCCGGTTTTAATGTGAAGGGAACATCTCCCACCACTGTACATGTGACCGCTCCATTTTCCCCTTGGTCTCGGTCTGACACTTGAACCAGTGCCACTGGTGTATCTACTAGAACATTCTCTGGTACCAAGGCTACTCCATCCCTCACTGGGATCCGTCCAATTTTCCTGATTTCCACAACCGGCACGTTGTCATTCTCATCTCGGACCGCAAGGACAACAGTCGTCCGGTCGGTGCGTGGCGGTTGACCGCGGTCTCTCGCCGTTACTGTAAACCGCAACTGGGATACTTCCTCCCGGTCAATCCGGTGTAACACACTGAGCCAGCCGGTGGCCTCGTCCAGCCGCAAAAGACGTCGTACAGATTCTGTGGCGGCCCCAAAGACATATTCCACCTGGCCGTTGACGCCGACGTCACGGTCTGAGGCTCGTACCTGGAGAACAGGGGTTCCAGGAGGCGCGTTTTCCGCCATTTCAGCCTCGTAGACAGCCCTTTCGAAGCGGGGGCTGTAGTTGTCAAAGCAAACAAAAATGTATTTACCACATAATATCTGTCATATTTAAACCTTTATAGTTGGCTACAGTAGATTTCAAACACAATTCCAAGTGTCATGTTACATTGTCTTACACAGAGGTACACATTTTAAAACATGCTAACACAAAAACATAACCCCAATACACTCACACACAAACACACACAAAACACACATACTCATACACTGGTATATTTCCATCTAACCTGTTGTCATTGACGTCGGTGATGGCCACACGGAGCAGCGCCTGGGACGATCGAGGCGGGTTTCCGCCATCACGCACACGTAGGACCAGCTCATACGAGTCACGTGCCTCACGGTCCAACGGGCCTTTCACAATCAGCTGGGGTTGCTTCTCGCCATCGGGCGTGTCTGCAACTTGGAGCTCAAACACGCTACTCCTCACGCCTGCACCTCCTCCTGCACCCCCTGCTCCGTTGTTATCCACTGCCCCCCTCCTCTTATCCCCAGGACCTACTCCTGCCCCATCGGCTCTTCCCATTGGTCCACTGGCTATCCTGCGTGTCGACCCTGGCCCAGACCCTGCCGGCGACCCGGAATTACCCCCATCTTGAATCAACTCATAACGATCAATTCCGTTGCGCCCAAAGTCGCGATCCGTCGCTGTGGGTAGGAGGTACAGCGTTCCGATTGGCCGGTTCTCCTCGACTGACAGGGTGAGCACAGGTGACGGGAAGGAGGGCGTGTTGTCGTTGATGTCAGTGATGACCACGCGGCCCTCAAAGAGATCCACCCAGCTTTGGAGTGGACCAATCACAGACACCTCGAAGTCCAGGAAACATTCGTTCTCGTCAAAGATTAACTGGCACTGGGTGAGCTTCTCCCGGTCGATCCTTTTCTGACCCGTCGAAAGCTCCCCGGTAACGTTATCAATTTTAAAGAACTCAGAGCCGCTCTCCAGGGCAAATGTGACGTCTCCTGTGCCAGTGCCAGCGGAAAGGCCGAGGTCAGCGGCTACGTTACCGATCTTAACGTCCGGGGGGCCTTCCTCTGCCACACGGTAACGGAGCGCTGAATCGACTATTGGAAGCTGAGTCAGCGCTTGTAGGAGAATAACTAAAGGGCATAATGGCACCCACAGTCCCGTTACCAAGCGGCAGAACAGTGATCCACCACCCACACCTACTCCCGTCCTCCACATGGCTCTCTCTTCTACCTCTAGCTTTCACTCTCTATCTCACTCAATCTCACTCTCTATCCACTCTGTATATCACTATATTTTTATCTTTCCCTCCCTATTATTGGTGGGTCTATGTTTTTGTAGATATGTTTGTCTTATTCTCTTTATTTACAGCTATACCCGGCTCTCTCTCCCTCCCTATCTCTCTCCTCTGCAGCTTCCACTGGTAAGGGTCCAAGAAAGCCTTCTCACAGTTCAGTTAGAATGAATTATTTTCTTCTTTTCACTTTCTTTATTGTTGAGTAGGTTTACAAATAAACTTTATAATTCCTCAAAATCTCTCAGGGATGTTCAAAGCACACAGATATCCGAAAATCACTCGGCAAGAAAAAGTAAGAAAATAAAACCACATCATCCACTCAAATTACAAAATCCACTTGACTCTGTGTGTGTGTCTCTCACGCTCCTTCTTATAGTAGATACGTGGGTCCTTTTTATAGTAGAGACGTAAACGTTCCAGGTTCTGCCTCTATAAGGCTCTTATCAGTTTCATTAGTCCGTCAGTGTTTTCTCATCATTCCGGTCGCGTTCCGGGAGACCAAGAGCATCTCTCCACGGGCTCACGAGTTGGGAGAGAAACTGCAATGCAGCACTACCCACAAAAGAAAACTGTCCACGACTCTGACTCAGGACACCGGATTACACATGAAAAAAACACCTAACTTTAATCCAAAATGCGGGTAGGGAAATCTTTTTTAAAATACTGTATTAAATATCTTCCGGTAGGCTACTTGTTTAGAGCTTAATTTTGGCTTCTTACCTCTTGCTCTCCAGCGTGAATCTGAGAGCTGCGCGTGTGCCTTTTTCCCGCAGTGAAGCAACGTGCCAAGCCGTTGATCAGGATGCCTTCACCGAACTTCACGAGACAAGAGTGTTTTCTAAAACCGACTTCATTGGGACGGGAAAATACTCTAAACGATACCGAGAGGTCGAGTTCGCAGCAACCCTTCTTTTAAAAAGTGAAAAGCGACACCGACGTCCACAAACCGGTAAAACTATAATTCCGTGTGCGCTGGTTGGGATGTTTGGGTAATGAACCAAGGAAAACTGCGTCTTTTCCAAGAGTCCCGCATTCCCTTGTTCGCTTTCTCCCTCCCTAGCTCTATTTTTTCTCTCTCTTTCTTGCTCGCTCTCTCTCTTTCTCACCTGCACGTTCAACTGCACTGCATTTGCGTGCGGGCGTGCTGCTGCCCGCTATAAAATGATGCTGCATTCGCTCTTCCTCTGCCCCTCTCTATCTCACACACACACTCTCTCTCACACACACACGCGCGCACCATCCTCGCTCTCTCTCCAGTTCACTTGCAACATCTCCATAGCCCCGTAACTTGATCATTCAGCTGAAACGGGAGAACAGAACGGCAGTGTTGGGTCGCTTACTCGTGTGTGTGTGTGTGTGTGTGTGTGTGTGTGTGTGTGTGTGTGTGTGTGTGTGTGTGCGTGCGTGCGTGCGTGCGTGTGTGTGTGCGTGTTGCAGAGTGAACAGACCTCTCCTCCTCGCTGTCACACTGCATAGATTAAATGTCTTGGCGTTTATGGCACTCAAGGAGGGATAAAATTAGGGGAATATCTTTATTCACAAAAAAGAATGGAGGAGTGGACGGAAGGATATTGCATGTCAGAGAAATATAATTTAGAAATTAACTTAATATTCTGCCCAATCGGCATTTTTTTCACTGCGCTAGACAGGGCTACGGGACTGGGTTTTAAATTGAAACTGCCTGTCGTAATTGCCCACTCACACAGTATAATGACTTAGATTTCTTCATTCAGTTATGACTACAACAATGCATCTCTATGCCATCATACGTTAGGAAGCACGTGGTTCTCTCGTGACGTTTCAAAGTAACTTTAATCTTTAAGCCGCGAGCTGTCACATGGGCATAGCACTTCATCACACTTCTTAATAGAGGTCGTCCTATAGGGCAAATATGATGACAATATGCATAATATTAATAATAATAATAATAATAACGTTGCGATTTTAATAGCATACCTGTTTTTATCATTACTGCATTTATGCAAAGGTGACACATTTAAACATTTGTCAACGTAGACCTATTGGTATTAATAAATATATATTTTGTCAATGGGTTTGAAATGTTGCAGTTGTTTTTTAGTATAAGCATTCCTTTTGTCTGACTGCGGCACTGTGCGTGCTCGCGCAAACCCATGCGCGCGTAATCACACACGTACACACGTACACACACGTACACACACACACACACACACACACACACACACACACACACACACACACACACACACACACACACACACACAGTATACTGAACATATACTGACGTACGTTAACGCCTCAGATTCTCTCTCCGCATCAGACTGACCCAACAGTATGCTCTGCTCGGTGAGCGCAATGCAGCAACCGGCTCTACTCGTGCTGTGCACTAGCCGCAAAGGGAGGAAGACAGGGAGAGAGGGGAGTTAGAAAGAGAGACGGGAGGGAGAGAGAAAGAGGGGTAAAGAGAAAGTGGATAACGTCCACTGTCTCTCTCCTCTTGTCCATCGCCACTACAATACACCTCCTTTCTTTCCTCGCCTGTCTCTCAATCTCCATTTGTTTCTCTCTCTCTAAATTATGCCTTCTCGGGTCCTGGGGAGGGTGTTAATGTTTTCCCCAACCGACCAGCTTTCGGTCCGGAAGTGTAGGGGTTTCCCCGGTCTCTCTCGTCATAACGCCGTGAGGCGGGAATACCGACTGGAGGCGCATGCCATGTACAGTATGCTGAGAGACAGCAGTAGGGAACGGGATAACATGGTAACGTCTCCCTCTCCCTCTCCCTCTCCCTCTCCCTCTCCCTCTCCCTCTCCCTCTCTCTCTCTCTCTCTCCCTCTCTCTCTCTCTCTCTCTCTCTCTCTCTCTCTCTCTCTCTCTCTCTCTGCTGCATCGGCAGTCTGTTTAGCATTCTGGCGTCGTCGGCACGCGTTGCTTCCCCAGTGCTCCCGCGCCCTCTGTTGTTCGATCCGCGTGGGCCTTTGATATCAATCGTCGTCTAGCAAAGGGTTTCGGGTATGGGTGCGAGTGTGCGAGTAGGGGTTCGCGCGTGTGTGCGTGCTCGCACGTGTATCTCTTTTATGCACGGGTGTGTGCCTACGGCATGAAGGCTTGATTCAAAGCACAGCGTTACTAAGCAAAAAAATGACATGACAACAACATCTACACAGCACAAGTATTCACAAGATGCATTGAAGATAGAAGAGAAAACTAGAGATTCCCCAACCGTATTTAGAAAGTGGATGTATAGGCCTATTCTCCCACACACGAGTAAGATAGTGTGTGGGAGAAAGAGAGATTAATGATGACATTACTAGCTAGTGTTCTGTCAACAAACCATCCTCATTGGTTATTGACTACAAGCTTCACAAACCGACACCACAAACAAACACTTTAATCGTTTGAAACTACCTACAGTTAGTATAATTCAAGACAAAGATATTCATGGTAAATTTGGTCTCCCATACCTACAGAGAAATACACTCTCTGCTACAGACTCACCTGCACAGAAACATGTTTGTCTTTCCATCCTTGTGTGAGAATTAATTCCAAACAGAAATCCTTGTCCCTATTCTGTAGTCCTAACAATAGCAATAAGAGTAGCCTCAATAACCTAATTGCCTAAGACAAACCTACCAGTAACGCCTAAACCTATCCAGAAGGGCCTAATCTTAAATTGTTTTCCCTAAACCTAACCCCTAAGTCAGAATTCTGATTCTTCCTATAGGGCAATTGCCAAAAAAACGTGTTGGGGAAGATTTTTCAGTTTGTACTATCTCTGTGGTGACTTCAGGTACTTCAGTTTGTTCTGTACCATAGATGTGAAACACAAATGTGCGCAGACACGCACACACGCATACATACACACCACACATACACACACACACTGGCTTCTCCTCTCGCTCTTACCTGTCAACTCTGGAATGAAGGTATGAGACCCGAGTCGACCTGACAATGTAGTGTACACACACACACACACATGCTCACACAGGCCTGGGATATACTGTCCAACTGGCTACCAAATCAGCCACATCCATCAGAAACTCTCAAAACTGCACTCAAATGCTTCTATCTACTCTAAAAAACATTACATATAGAACTAAAACACATCTAAATTGTAAAATTAGCACTTTTCTAGTGACACACTGGAGAAGTAATGGCATAATAAGATATAAAATGATGAACAAAACAATATCAACATTGCAACATAGGAGCAACAACATGTGCTTGATATTGCAACATTAGCCTGAGTTAACCTGCCTTCAAAATGCTCTGCAAACATCAATGTTATAATATGTAAATGCTTTGCAAACATCAATGTTATAATATGTAAATGCTTTGCAAACATCAATGTTATAATATGTAAATGCTCTGCAAACATCAATGTTATAATATGTAAATGCTCTGCAAACATCAATGTTATAATATGTAAATGCTCTGCAAACATCAATGTTATAATATGTAAATG
>JACXGM010017961.1:0-19384 GCA_016801145.1 Umbra pygmaea | reverse complement strand
GCTGTTTTGTAGTAGAGAAGGAGAGACTGCTGTTTTGTAGTAGAGAAGGAGAGACTGCTGTTTTGTAGTAGAGAAGGAGAGACTGCTGTTTTGTAGTAGAGAAGGAGAGACTGCTGTTTTGTAGTAGAGAAGGAGAGACTGCTGTTTTCTAGTAGAGAAGGAGAGACTGCTGTTTTCTAGTAGAGAAGGAGAGACTGCTGTTTTCTAGTAGAGAAGGAGAGACTGCTGTTTTCTAGTAGAGAAGGAGCGACTGCTGTTTTCTAGTAGAGAAGGAGATACCGCTTGCATCAATTTGCAAACGAGTTGTATTTAGGTGCTTAATTACTCAAACAACAGTTGCCTTTTCCTGGGTAGGAAAAGGGAGTGGCAGTATATTAATATAATCTAGATACTTAGCCAATGTTTTCTTAATGCAATATGTATTTCAAATAGGATTGCAGTGTAACATTTTTATGACTAGTATTGGCCTTAAGAGGTCTACTTGCTGGACCAATGACGCTGCAGTCTGCACTTCCGGGTTGGAAGTTAGCAACATAGCTAATGTCAGGGTGACTGAAACACTTTCCTTTATTACATTTTTTATTGGAACTATGACATGCATCCCTAGTAAAACAGTCTTTGAGGTTTTTCTACAATAATAGGATCCTATAGGACTCATATTATATTAAAAAGGAATTAGGACACTATTTTAAAGGAATTTGTTTGGGCTTTCTCATACGCTTTGCACAGTCAGGAACCAATCCAGTGATATTTTTACAGAATGTTTATATGGTTCAAATGATGATTAGAAAATCCAAAATGACTGAGTAGGGTAACCGCTGTTTAAAACGTGCATCGCGATTCATTTAACATCTCCACCAACTTTAATCGTCACATATCTTCGTAGATTTTCAACCTGCTCAGAGTGCATCATTACAACTGCAGAACAAGGTTTCATCTGATCAAATCTGCCATCTAATCTGAGTCTCAGTGGAGAGCAGATCTAGCCCTGGGGTCTTTCGGCGTTAATCAGTTTTTTGCTAGTTTGTGTAGCTGACAAGACAGTCATGCCAGTCAAGCTTTATTTTTACAGCACTTACTTTAGCCCTTAACGTGTGTTTCTGTGTCTGCTAGCCTGCAGCTTTCTTGCATAGCAGCAATCATCTTGTTATTTGATTAGATTTCTTCAATCTGAATAAACTCTGATAAGCTCTGCCAATTAGCCTAGGCTGAACAGTTAGTCTGGGTCTTGGGTGTTGTACTTGTAGTTTGTTTCAGAGTAATAGCCCCTGGGTCTCTCCTGGTGTGTGCTCTTTGATTCCTTTGGAGTAAGTTCTTAGCCAGGACCCAGACACTGTGCAGACGGGCAAAACCCAATCTAGGATATCACCAGAGTGCCCCTCCAACGCTTCTTCAGTGCTTCTTCGCTTCTTCAAAGCACTCTGCCTGCAAGACATCTAACCCCATTCCTGGTCAGAGTGAATCACGAGAAGTCCTGCTGTTTCTTCCTCCACACCACAACTTTCAAAAGCCAGCCTTTTATTTTTCTCCACGTTCTGCTTTTTAATTTACCGAGAGGCTCAGGAGAAGAGATTATGAATGGGTGGGCCTGACAGGCCAGGGACTACCCTGGGCATGCCTGATCAGAAATAAATCCCAACAAAGAAATGGTATTAGTTGATGTCACCGCTGTCCCCTTTACAGCGGAAATAGAGAATATCAGTGGGTTTTATTTCAAAAGCCGACTAGCTCTCCTTTCACCATTTCATAATCTGGGCAATAGGACAGCGGTTTAGTGGTGTCACATTAGGATTATATTGAAGGCAGAACAAAGGGTAAATTTGATTAAATTATGCTTGTGTTACGCTCATAGTTGCTATTATTATACGGTACTGCGGTGCCAGTTTCTCAGCATATTTCAGTCATTCTGACTACAATCCAGTGTCTCTGGTTCAGCCTTTTTTATTAGTTTATTACGTAGTTTTTCATCCTTTCACACTCTTGTAACATCCATCTCACAATGAAGGCCTTGGCTTTTTGTACCAACTCCACTGCAGGTGCCACAATATCACCCAGGTTGTTCTGCCACAACCAGGATTTGGAACGTTTGGCCACAATGATAGAGCTGTACTGACTGACACACCACTTAATGCGCAACTCTGGGCCTTACAGTTGATGTTGAATTCTTCATTTCAAGAAGGTAACACGTGTTACATGTTGTATCTGCATCTCATGGCTGTTTTGTTGTCCCCAGGTGATCCACAAACACTTTTACCTGAAGCGGGTAGAAGTCATGACGCAGTGTGAGGAGTGGATCGCAGATATCCAGCAATACAGCAGTGACAAGCGAGTGGGTCGCACCATGTCACACCACGCTGCTGCATTGAAGGTAACCCAGCACTGCACCTTTTCTTTTTCACCACAGATACCTGAAACATACTCCCTCCTTCACACAACAACACCTACACTTCTGTTTTGTGTTAATGAAGTGTGAATCGGTAGCTCAGGGCAAACTCCCTGGTGTTTATTCTAGGTGTACAGGCGTGATTCATGCCCCAGTCAGCTTTCCCCTGCTGTCTCAAGAAGCGGCCATGAAGTAGCAGATAAGGGAACGGGTACTATTTCCCACAGCTCACTGGCAGCCAGGCTTTACACCTCGGGCTATTAATAACCACAATTAATACCTGGAGTAAATAATCTCCTTGACTCGTTGATAAAGACAGAGGGGCTGCAGTACGCTGCTCAGAGCTGTGGAAGCACCCAGTGCTGTTTTAAAGCCGGTGCAAATGGTTCTGTTTTGTTTCTTATCTTTGTTTTTTTTACTTTTCCTGCGGCAAATAGCTTTAGGTGTAAGTGAGGATTTTAATTCATATATTTTTTGTACAAATTGTTAGGTTCTAGAAGTTGCCACTTTTCATGCACACTCAAAGTCACAAAGAAATTCTGACATGGTTCTGAAAGAGAATTGATTCATGTGTGCTTAAAAGTGTTTTTCACAACTTATATTTCAGGCTGACAATTTTGTTGGTTTGGGAGAGCATTGAGAGTTTGCAAGAGCATTGAGAGTTTGCAAGCAATGTCATTGTATCCTTGTCGGGGCCCTTGTTTGTACTCAGCGCTTTATCACAGTCTAGTACTGTAGGTCTGAGTGCAGAGCTCCATTTGGTAACCATGTGTCCCCTCCCTCTCCCCAATCAGAGGCACACGGCCCAGTTACGAGAGGAGCTACTGAAGCTGCCCTGCCCTGATGGCCTGGAGCCAGACGGAGAGGAGTTCTCTGAGAAAAGCGCCGCCCTTATGGTCAAGGAGCTGCCTAATCAGGAGGCGGAGAAGCCCAGTGGAAGCCAAGACGGCTCCTGCAGCGAGGGCCCGCTATGAACCCCGCCCCTTCCTATTCCCCTCCACCCCTAGCCGCGGCCCCCTCCTCACCACTATTACTATTATTAAATAGACTTTGACGGCTTCGAAGCACAAGCCACCATTTTGTCAATATTTGTATGTAAGAATCTAATTATGTAATAGCTGAGAAAAGAGGACAAAAAAACATGATGCGAATGAAACCGCTTACAAACCAACAAAAATAAGACAAAACCCTGAACTATGCTTTGCCCTTAAGGAAACAGTTGACAAACAAATCTTTTATTTACCTGTAAAAGAGTGTAAACTTTTTGTGCTTTTTTTTCAATTGTGAAATAACCACTGATTGGTATGTTATTAAACTTGTTTATGTATACATAATGACAGAGGAAATCACAGAATATATAAGGGAACTAGCCTACCTTTAGAGAAGAATGTTTACCGAATGTTAATTTCCATATTTTTGACTGTTAGCGCAAGGACAGTTGTAACCAAGAATATATTGGTCATTCTTTAAGGAAACTATTTAAATTATAAAACATACACTTTCCTGAATTTGATAAATCTTTTGATTGCCCATTGACATCGCTTATTTGATTTCGACAGAATCCTGTAAACTTCAATAAAGGCTGGAATTGACATTCTTCAATGCTATACAGTGCTATGATTACTTGTTACCCTTTTTAAAAGGCTGTTCAAAAATGCTATGAAATCTTCTTTTTTTTGCCTCACTAATTCTTAATGCAAGTTTAATAAATGCAACCTGTTTTACTTTTCCCGGATATATACATTAATCTGTTTTTGTAGATATGTATTTGAATGTAAGATGTGCTTGGGATATGTACCGATACGCGATGGCTTGTGCATGTAATTTCTATTGTGTGTTCAACTATCCTGCTAAGATTCAAAGCTGCTATGTGCCTTTTATCAACAGTGACAGCAATCCACCAAAAGTTATTGATCTTTACACACTGATCACCTGTCTGATGGGGGGGGGGGCTTGATCAATTTTATGTTGACTTCAGTAAAACGAAAAAGCACTTTCTATTTGACCTACTCCCAGTTCAGTCGTATACTACCTTGGTAGGACATTAAATGGAGCTTGAACATTTGGATTGATTGTGCGAATGCTTCTTTCTGCATTTTTGAACAGCACTTGGACTTGAACCTCTTAGCTGAATAAAAAATAAAGTGGAACATGGTACAGTAAACTATCAATCTCCTTGGGAGTTGATGTTGTTACTCTTAAAGTGACATGGGAAGCCCAGTGCGGAGAAACGGGTATATGAGTAAACTATTTGATAGTAACTGCCGTATATGGATATACAGTATGCTGTTGCGTCGCTCAAGGGGTAACTTGTAGGGTATAGATTGTTTCCATTGCTTGTGTAGTTATCCATAGAATACTCACAGTTGTATTAAGTTTCTACCATCATAGGTTCATATCTACTTGCCCATTAAACTTATTTTTAAAATGTACGTACTTCAACAGACATTTTGATTTAGTGTAAAATGGCTAGGTTTTTATTGCCGAAGGTTTACACTTTCTGAGTATTTGTACATAGAATTTCACACTTCTACATGGAGACTGAGCAACATGGAGCCTTTAAAACCTTCTCATTTGTGTTATCGATTTCCCCAAAAACGTTCTGCCTCGGAGTTGTACAGCAAGCATGGCTACACAGGGAGTGTGGTGTAGAAGAAAATAATACTGCTTGTTGGATGCGCTTCTCTGGTTTAGCCCTCCTATTATGCATTATTTATCTTCTGCTTTAAACCTCAGTGAAGTAGAGGGAGAAATAGCTACTGGAAAATGCATGTAGTGTAAAGCTCCACATGGAATAACTCAACATGTTTTTTTGACATACGGAGTAACCCTTTGGGCAATATGGAGAAGGGTTAAAATGAGTTGTGAATCCAAATACCACAGATACAGTAGTTGACATGTTAAAAGGTGAACAGTTTCTTTTTTCTATTTGCAGATGTCAACCTACATCTTATTTGAAATGTTACCTTTTCTCCAATGTGAAATGATAAATTAATGTAAACTATTTCTTAAATTGGAAGTCTGACGTAAGGCCACGTAAAGGTTATGCGTTTGGCCACAGCTGAGTCTCTGTCCTGAGGGTGACTTGTGGCCTGCCTCATTTACATTTCCAGTTGGTATCCATTTGAGGTCAACATCGTTTCTGCTTTCTGTTGGCATTACCAGCATATAGCAAAGCCAGCAGAGCCTACGGGTTGGAATCTCCAGGACAATTTTCTTACAGCCAGATCCTCAGGTTTAGTCAGAGATATTACCTGGCCGGATGATATTGGTGAACTTGTTGAGGTAAAAGTTGTGGAAGATATCAGCCTTACTTACCTGTCTCGATTTCCCTCTACCACTCGGAGTGAAATAAGAACAGTCACATTGCGTTTGTTGTCTGATCTTAGTTCTAAGGCTGAACACTCAAGTGTTTTCCTGTTTACCTAAATGCACTTCAGGATATGTTTAGTCAGGCTTTTGTTCCTACCTTGGCTCCATGAAAGCCACTGATTAATGATCCTAGCTAATTCATCTACAGAGAATCCCATGTTTCTTTCCATGTGTCTTCATGGCCTTGATGGCTTAAAAAACGCAGTTGTCAAACCGGTTCCATGGAGGGCCTAGTGTATGCAGTTTTTTGGTCTTACCTTTCATTTAGTGCCCAATTAAGACATAGACTGCGAGGTGAGTGGAGGGCCTAACCAATTAGTGACCTAATCAATCAGTCAGGTACAAGGTAAGAGCAAAAACCTGCATACACTAGGCCCTCTGTGGAACCGGTTTGACCCCTGTGGCTTAAATGTTTTGAGTGGTGCTAATTACATTTATTTAATCTGATGACGTTGACGCTGCTGGATCAAAGTCTTTGGCCAGTTGAAGACCTTCCAAGTGCTCGAGTCTTATTGTAGTTTGTTCCTATGATTGTTCTGCTGTTACCTTGTTGGTCTTTGTCTGGCTTTGGTGGTTGCTAACTTGGCTGCTGCTTTCTCTTGATCTTACTGACTGCTCTGTTCTTACTGCAGCTTATTACAGAACAAAGACTCTCCCATACCTCTGGGCACTTGTTTTCACTCCGTTGTCCTTGTATTTGATGTTCTTGCTCAGTCAGCCTACAGTAGGTTTTCTCTTTGACCAGCTTACACTCCCCTCTTTTACCTGGTATTGTCCACTCTGTCTTTTTCCTTTCTAAATCTAATAACAGTCTTTGCCGTTTCTAAGCATGCATTCTTGATGCCACTCCATGTCATGTCAACTGTTAAACTGGTTTTCTTCCTTTGCATTGGCTCAAGAAATTGCTGAGCTTGATAGTAAAACTTTATTTAAAGGTGCACTGTGTGGAATTTCAAGGAGTGGTAACAGAACTACTTTCATTTTCATTGATCAGCTTCCAAAAGCTGTAGAACATTTATTTCATGGTATTTCAAAATAATTGGTAAAAGCACTTTAGATGGGACAATGATTTCCTACATAATGCAGTGCATATTTTGCCATTTGAACAGGAATTTCAATGAGGATGTGACGGGTTGTGCTTCAACTGCGTTTAAAGTTTTTTAATTGTTTGTAAGCTGGTTCATTTGGCTAGAATTCTACACATAGCATTTTTAAGTACTTGTGAGCTTGATGTTGAGACTTTTTGCCTTTGTTCGGTTGAGATGGAGATGCAAATCTAATATGTCAATTGTAAATCTTTAGAAAAACAGGAATCAATTCATTTGACAGTTTGAACTATTCAAGCAGAAAGCACATTTTAAAATGCACATTGTTATTTGAAATGTAGAAGTGGATCCAATATACATGATTATCACAAGTGTACATTTTAAAATAAAACAGAGCCCCTAGGTCTGTCTGCATCGTCTATTTAAGTGGATTCACTGTGTTAACATTCTATATACTGTAGTCCTAAATATTGTGAAACTTGACATGGTTACATTTCATTTTATCTGTTAAACCTATTCTTTGGAATGACTTAATTAACAACAGTGAATCTAGTTAAGACATCTCTGAGTTATTCATAGTAGAGCACAATGGTACACTGCAAATTGTCTAGTGTTGATTTTGATCTAGTCACTTGTGAGTGTTAAATCAAGACACTCTTATGTAACAGAACCCCAGTGTTGGTGTTAAAAAACAGTGTTTATTGCCAGAGTGTTACTTGTTTGTTGCCAGGCAAAAGATAGGCAAAAACATCAAACTTTCCCAGAATGCATTGGTGCAGGTTTTATTTTTCAGAATAGGTTGTTTTAATATAGTTTCTGCTTTGTGCCTTCAATAATTGATTACTTTATGCTTTATTATTAAGTAATAATTATAATTTTTACTTTTCAAACCTACTACAAACTGTAAGTGGTTTTATTGATTGCAACAATTATTTAGATGAGTGTTCCCGTCAATATAGTTTAGCTAGTCGTGTTCAGTTTGTAAGTACTTCAACATTGCAGTTGTACTGAGTGAACATTGTGGGTGATAAAATATTACAACTGTTGAATATTCTTTCAGTTGGATTAGAATTTGTAAAATACAATGTAAATCTTACAGTGACTGTCATTGTGGTACAATGTGTGGTAAATACACACTCAAAGTTGGTATCTGTCACATTTACTTGATTAACTTCATCAGACCTTGTAACATGTTTAGATCACACGTAGCCCAGCTGTTACACAGACCCGGTTTCATCAGACCTTGTATCGTATTTAGATCACACGTAGCCCGGGTATGACACAGACCTGGTTTCATCAGACCTTGTAACATATTTAGATCACACGTAGCCCGGGTATGACACAGACCTGGTTTCATCAGACCTTGTAACATATTTAGATCACACGTAGCCCGGGTATGACACAGACCTGGTTTCATCAGACCTTGTAACATATTTAGATCACACGTAGCCCGGGTATGACACAGACCTGGTTTCATCAGACCTTGTAACATATTTAGATCAACCCTAATGTGGTGATATTGTTAGTTATGCTTCCCCTGATTTCTTATTTACATTTGAATCACTTAGCGGATGCTCTTAACCAGAGCAACTTACAGGGAATACAGGGACATCCCCCTGGAGCAACGTAGGGTAAAGTGCCTTGCTCAGGGACACAACGGCATTTGGCACAGTCAGGAATTGAAACCTTCTGACTACAAGAAGGAGAAGGTAACCTCAGAGCTTATCAGTTATCTAGTGAGGTTGTCTGGCCAAGGTTATCTACTGTACTATTATGCACTGCCCATCGCAGCCTTTTCCTGGAGGACTAACTAAGATGTTTCATGGTCCTTCCAATAGTAGATGGCCAATCTGCAATAGGATTCCAAACAGACATAATTCAGACAGAACAATGAAAGTCAACATCTCCCTGTAATCATATCCGCAAGCAAAAACTCCCTCCTTTTGTGTACTTTTATAGAGCAGTAAAAAGCAAACAGAGGGGTGTCTAGGGGGTATCTATTTTAATGATTTCTCCACACTGCTTTGGCAATCAATGGGAGAACAGTGTGCATGTTGGAGCATTGGATGTATGGTTTGACACCCTGGGATTCAAAAAGCATCTGTGCACTGCAGGTGTCAGAGCTTGTATTTAACAGCAAATCTTTTGTTTGTTTCTCCTGAAACAAAGTCTTGAAAATAGCTCTCATCAGATGAATAGTAGCATGTCCTTGACAGGTCTGTAAATTGGATGCAGGCCTCTGGAAAGGTAAATCTATGTGAAAGCCGTATTCACCATGGTCTCTCATCCGTACCTCAAACCCACTACAAAGAGCCTTCACATTGCCTGTGAAGAATTCTGTAACATGCTCAAGCACTCTTCCTCTTAAATGTCATGCACGAAGAGGCGGAAGGGAGTGATGGAGGGGGGTATGGGAGTGGAGAATGAGTGGTGAAAACAATCCCTAAACAGACCAAAGCCTCCTGTGCATCGGGAAAACCAACCAAGAGCTCTATCAATGCACCATGCTGCCGGGGCTGTGAATCATTTAGTTGTTGTTTTTGTCTCATGTCAAATAGTAGGCTTACTCACTGGCTCCATCTCCAGAATCAGTGTACAGTTAGACTCTCACTGGAGTAAACCACAGACGGGGGAGAAGAAAAGGTCAGCATTGGTATGATTTCCATTAAGACTCAATGTACTCAACGTGACTGAAAGTTATTGCCCTCAAGGACATATTTTGTGCGAGGTGCTTTGCAGACATAAAGGCTATGACTGAAGTCATTTCTCGATGATTGATAATAAGTGATGTTGTGTTGAGTGGTCATACTCTTCCCTATATTACTACTGTTCTCGTCCCCATAACGATGAAACAATAATGTAGGATAATTAACCTACTGTATGTCAAGTGCAATCTCTAATCTGCAGTCAATATGTGGCACAATGCTACTGCTGTTAGCAAGGATAGGCAGCACATCACCTGTAAGCCTCCAGCAAATTCTCGTATGTCCCTAACCTTACTCTCCCACAACAAAACACACCGTATTTCTTCTAGAAGCCACTTAGTATGATCAAAATATCTAACATATCTTAATAAAAAGGAAGACCTTCCAATATGTCCTAAGACTATCCTGAAAGACTACAGATTGCCTAAGAGCTAACGACACACTCCATATGGTCAGCAGAAATTAAATGTGATTCTTTTTAATCATCATTCAACCTTGAGAAGGCGATTAAAAATTATGGATAAAAACATTATCACATTTTGCAAGCACATTTAGCCATATTGCAGATTGGTTGATTCACAATAATTGCTGAAGGTGTTTCTGACTTTTAGAAATGTTGTAGGTTCTTCCTCTTGTAGAAATGTATGTAACGATATTAGTGGCAACAAAAATTCAACTTGGATACAGATATTCAAGGGGACTCTCAATTAAGCTGATCCACAGAGCACAAGCCATGACGTACTTCAACAAAAGTCTTCATTTTTTATGCATATTCAAGATTGTTCACACCCTAAGCCTTAGCCACTCCCATCTTTAGAAGGATCCCCACGTGCTGCATATGTGCTTGCCAGAATATGAAGGTTTTATATCCACAGGGTTAAGTCTGTGATTAGGAAACAAATCTTCTTCCAAGGACATTACAGATTTCAACTGTGTTACAATTCCCATTTGTCTAAAGATTAGAATGGATTACATTTTATTGTCAGTGCACATAGCGCAAGAACCATGGCATAAAATTTTGTTTAGCAACTAAACCAGACTGCAAAATACACTGAACAAATATATAAACACAACTCTTTTTTTTTGCCCCCTAAGGAATCACAAACAATTCAGTAGGCTGGGGAGCTGGCCATGATGCTGAATCCACCTGTTGTGGGTTTAAATTACTGCGTGGGAGTTGTCAGTTTCGCTTCCTCAAAACCTGCGACATCAGTGGCATTGTGCTGTGTGATGAAACTGCACATTTTAGAGTGGCCTTTTATTGTGGCCAGCTTTTTTTGTGCATTTATCTTTATTGAGACTCTTTTAGCTCCATAGAAAAGATGTATGCAATTGACGTATGCTGTCCATCCAGTGGTGAAAAAAGAAATGAAGTATGCTGTCCAGCCAGAGGTGAAAACAGAAACGAAGTATGCTGTTCACCCAGTGGTGAATAGGGAAATGACGTATGCTGTCTATCCAGTAGTGATAACAAAATACGTCTGCTGTCCATCCAGTGGTGCAAATGGAAATGATGTATGCTGTCTATCCAGTGGTGATAACCAAATACGTCTGCTGTCCATCCAGTGGTGCAAATGGAAATGACGTATGCTGTGTAGCCAGAGGTGGGTCTGCGGGGCTGCAGCTGGATGCTATTGGATCGCTGCCTTGAAGGAAACACGTCATGATTCAGTGCTTTGAACGTGACCATGGCTTCTTCAACTTCGCCCGGACCTCCAGCATGAGACGGCACAAATTGAGCTAAAGCGTGTTTTATGCTTTAACACTGCCCGGGCGTCTGACTGATGATTGAAGCTTTATTTTAACAGGAAAACAGTCTGAGACCTGGATCTCCTTTGAGGCCGTGCCCTGTGTAGACACATTAACGTGTACAACTTGGCACACAAACAAAACATTTCAAAACATAGAAAAACAAAGACATTACATGTTACAAAAACAATTACAGACAACATTATATTGATCCTGCGTTACATCTTTTAAATGGGCAAAAGTTTTAAAAGTAAAAGTGTTTAACTTAAGTTTGATCCACAGTTGGTTCCGTAAAATAAGGAGCAAAGTAACAGAATGCAGTCCTACCAAACTCTGTGGAGACCGCTAGAGTTTTTAATGTAAATCCAAATCTGTGATCAGGTTTTGAAATTTGTCTAGTGGAAATTTAAAATGATATATAAGGAGGTCATTTTAAAAGAAGTACTTTGTAAATAAAGAAGAGAGCATGTTAAACACACCTCACAGAAAGAGAGGTCCAACCCACATTTTGATATAACTGTATAACTGTCACCTGTGATAACCCTTGAGTGCACAATGGTAAATAGCATCCAAAAATTTTAATGTGGATGCCGAAGCATGCTTATAGATAGTGTTTCAATATTAATGCTTGTACAGTGCTCCATGGGATGTTTAAAGCTTGGGAAATCTTTCCGTATCCAAACTTCTCCACAAAAGTATCTCGGACCTGCCTGGTGTGTTCCTTGTTCTTCATGATGCTCTCTTTCAACGGACCTCTGAGACTATCACAGAGCAGATGCATTTTTACAGAGACTTGATTACACACAGGTGGATTCTATTTATCATCATTAGTCATTTAGGTCAACATTGGATCATTCAGAGATCCTCACTGAACCATCTGGAGAGAGTTTGCTGCACTGAAAGTAAAGGGGCTGAATCATTTTGCTCACCCAATTTGTCAGTTTTTTATTTGTTAAAAAAGTTTGGAATATCCAATAAATTTCGTTCCACTTCATGAATGTGTCCCACTTGTTGTTGCTTCTTCACAAAAAATTACAGTTTTATATCTTTATGTTTGAAGCCTGAAATGTGGCAAAAGGTCGAAATGTTCAAGCGGGCCAAATACTTTCGCAAGGCACTGTATGTGTAGGGGGCAGGGAAAATTTTATGAAATAACTTTTCCTAATTTTCACACATCACTATAAAATGCAGCCCTTCACTTCGTTTCAAAAGCTCAATGTGGCCCTCAAGCAAAAAAGTTTGCCCATCCTGATCTAAGGATTTTGCAAAATCATTTTCAACAAGCACAGTGGCTGTAGTGGTACTCATGGGCGTCTGAGCCATTTGTACCCCGGTTAGGACACCCAACCCCCGCCAGATTGTCCCCCCCCACATTAGAAATGTTTCAGACACCCATTGTGGTACTGTGTTTAGGTCTAAAACCAGACTGGTTTATGCTAAGAATATTATTAGCAGAAAGAAAAGACTAACTGCTGGTTGACTAAAGACTCAATGATCTTTGCCAAACAAGGGAGCCTGGAGATAATTATCCAAGTCACTACACCTCCCTTGTGTAATGGCAGAACAAGAGCAGCTTTCCACACTTTAGGGATATTTCCTATAACTAATGTTAAGTTGAAAATGTGTGTCACTGAACCAGCAATGATGGGTGCCACACACTTAGGTGTTGAATGAGCAGTGTGAAAAGAATCGGCCAGATTGGTGAAAGTGGTTGGATGAAACATGTGTGTGACCTTTAAATATTTTATTTTATTTTTTACCATCCTGCATCTGTCAGGATGCGGAGCTGCTGACGTGGCTGGGTTAGTAGGAAAAATTGGACGAGAGCAATTTTGAGGGGAGAGAAAATGTGGGGTCAGATGACTCAGCGGTCAGGGAGTCGGACTAGTAGTCGGAAGGTTGCCAGTTCGAATCCCAGCTGTGCCAAATGTTGTTATGTCCTTGGGCAAGGCACTTCACTGTAAGTTGTTCCAGGGAGAATTTCCCTGTACTTATTGTAAGTTTCTCAGAGCGTCTGCTAAATTACTAAAATGTAAATGTAAATTAGGTACACCTGTTAAATTGCTCGTAACTCAACTACCTAATCAGTCAATCATGTGGTAGTAAGTAAATGCATTTAGGTATGTAGACATGGAAGTTCATACCAAGCATCAGAATGGGGAAGAAAAGTGATTTTAGTGACTTTGAACTTGGCATGGTTGTTGGTGCCAGACAGGCTGGTTTGAGTATCTCATAAAGTACAGATCTACTGGGATTTTCCACCAAAACCATCTCTAGGGTTTACAGAGAATGATCAAAAAAAGAGATAATATCGAGTGAACGGCAGTTCTCTGGGCAAAACGCCTTGTTGATGGCAGAGGTCAGAGCAGAATAGTCAGACTGATTCAAGTTCATAGAAAAGCAACAGTATATAAATAAAAAAACACTCATTACAGCCAAGGTATGCAGAAAAGCATTTCTGAACACACAACACGTCAAACTTTGAAGCAGATGCACACACAGGGTGCCACTCCTGTCAGCTAAGAACAGGAAACAGGCTACAATTTGCACAGGCCCCCCAAACTTGTACACTAGGTGATTGTAAAAACAGTGCCTGGTCTGATGAGTCTCTGTTTCTGCTGCAAAATTCAGATGGTAGGGTCAGAGTTTGGTGTAAACAGAAGAAACGTTCAGGCTGGTGGTGGTGGCGTAATAGTGTGGGGGATATTTTCTTGGCACACTTTGGGCCCCTTAGTACCAACTGAGCATCTGATCAATGCCACAGCCTACCTACACTGCAAAAAATACCCTTCTTGAAACAAGCTAAATAATCTTAAATCCGGCCAAATTGTCCTGTATAAAGCAAATAAATCTGCCAATGGGGTAAGCATTTTTTCCTTGCCAAGAATTCTTGAAATTAGCAAAAAAGTCTTGACACTGAGAAGCACAGATTCTTAAAAAAAAATGAGATGAAATTTCTTGAAATAGAAAAGTTTAGCTAGATACAAGCCCTTGAAAAATTGTTCTTTTAGATATAAATCCTTAGAATTAGTTTTTTTTTGTCAATTGTTCTTATTTTGAGAGTATTTTTTCTTATAATAAAATTCCTAAATTAGCACAAAAATCTTAAAATGAGATGAAATTTCTTGAAAAAGACCAAGCAATATAAGTTACTTTGTCTTAAAATAAGCAGCATGAAGCATTCTCACTTTGAGGGTCTTTATTAAACAAAAGCATGTTATTATTCCAGAGCATATCAGAAAATACACCTCTGATTTCAAAATAAGGGCTGAAACAAGTTTAATTTTCCACTAAAGAAATGCACACTGTTCCTTACTGACAATACACCAAAAATGTAGAACAAAAGAAAACACATCCTCCAGTATAATTAGTCTAAACAGTAACAATGCACATACCATCTCTCCATTTCAAATTACATCTCAATTTCAGTGATGCTCAGTAATTAAATGTGAGCTACACGTTTCAACAAACACCATATGAGATTTATCTACTTACTCGATGAATGCTTGCAATTCAGACATGGCTTTCTTATACGAATGGGTGACATCGCACATCTCATGTCCCAGCACCTTGGTTTGCAACACACAAAAGTGTGGCAATAGACTTAGGATACAGTAGGTCAAGTGAAGGCCATGAAACAGAGGCCCCTCATACTACAAATCTTTGGAAAGTGCACATCAGTGGAGGAAGGCATTGCGATCTTCTGAGGGGGAGATAACAAAATAATCAATGTAGAATATTAGGAAACAGCTGAAAACAAGTAACATGTTTCATTCAGTATTGTAGTAATGTTTAACATATCACAGTTTGAACCATCATGCCTTTCATACCCATGAAAATCAAGGGTATAAAATCATTTTGGCTTCTTAAAAAATATGTGATGAATGTCACAATGAACAATTGTTTGCTTGATTTTGAATTGCTTTTTTAAGGGTTGAAGTTATTGTAGACCCTTTGGTGTATGAAAGCCATGGTCATTCAAATATATTAATAGGGTGGAAAGCTTTAAATGTCATTGCATAAAATACTCACCTTAAGAACATGGCCTTATTGCTCGAGACCAGCTTCTTTGGTGGTGCAGTGCCAGATGGGATGAGCAATGGCAAAGCTGGGAAAACCACTGGTTTGAAAGAATCCCAGCAAAAAGGTACATGTTAAACTCTCTAATGCTGTCTAATATGATAAAGTTCTGAATTTTTAAATTAAATGTTAGTGTACTTGTGAACTTACCTCTAAAGTTCTTGGAGGCTTCATAGCTTGCTACATCACACCATAACACTGAACCTTAAGAGTAGAAGGGTGATGGTGCTCTCGGTTCCTAGTTGTTGCCGCTCCCATCCTGGGAGGGATAATTTAGAAACTTTTGAAGTGCTGGGCTCATCCTACATGGCACGGTGACATCTTCCAACTGCTGATAACCCTTGGATTTTAATATGCTCAGTCTCCCCGCCCCTGAAATGCAGATGTAAACATTTAAAAAAGAGGACACACAAATGGATATGTAATTATCATTAAGTTTTTTTAAAAATGTATAGTCTTTTGGCTGAGACTTTGTATTGATGCTCTTGTATTTTGTTTCATTCAATGTTTATACATTTTTGAATGACCATCAATCTAATCTGTCTTACAGTTCAGCACCTGTCCGAAACTGTTTTGAACTGGGACGACTGGACACAACAAATTTAATAAATATTTTCAGTGGTTCAGTGGAACTTTTAGGTTCACTTGTAGCCAGCGTTGGATAAGGTACTTTTTAAAAGTAACTTACATTTGTTAAAAGTAACTTACCCAACTCTGCTTGTAGCTATCTAAAGGTTAAACACAGCTAAATAGCTGTTTGCCCTTGCTAGCAAATGTTTGAGATTGTGTTCATGGAAGGCAGTAATGTTCCTATCTGGCTAGCTAACCAGCTAGGTAAGTTAGCTAACGGCTAAAGTTACAGACCGCCAATTTAACCATGGAAAAATGTAATTGAAACACACAGCATTAATAAAATAGTTTATTTACTTAATAACGCTTTAATATAAATTGTTTCCACTGAAGTTAGAAATTGCAACTTCGCCGAGTCCACCCATTACTCGAATGTTAGTCAGACTGATGAAAAATACTGGGGCAAATCTTCCTCTTCTTTAGTTTTACTGGCAGATCGCAACCACCTGAAAGGTGCATATACTGCCACCTACTGTACCGGAGTGAGAGGCCAAATCAGCTCAAATATGATTTAATGTGCATTATGTTTTAAGGACATTCAATATCTTGGAATAACATTATTGTATTACAGTCATATTTAGTTAGAGTATTTTTTTGCCTAACAAATGTGGATTGAACACTATATACCTAAAAGTTAAAGCATGTAAATGAGTTTTTTCCTTAAAAAATGCCCTGTCATTGGGATTTGAGTAACGTAAAGGGCCAAATTTGTGCTGGTTAGACAACTGCATCCGAGTTTATCCCAATCTGCAGCTTTTGAGTAGTTTTCCCAGTCTGCAGTAGTCAGTACCAAAAATTAAACAGCTGTGGCTCATAAATGCAACAGTCATGGAAATTTGTCAAAAAGTTACAGATATGTTATGGAAAGTTTTTTAATTTATTATTAAGAAGGTAGTCGGCAACACAGAACTTGGTAATACCTTTATCCAAATCAGTCAAGGGTCATGTTAAACTGTATTTTATGTTCGTCATGTTTATAATAAAAATAAAAATAAATTTCATAAGATTCTTAAATTGAGAAATCGTGCAAGTGGTCTCAATCTTAAAATAAGAAAGATAAGCTTGTTCCTTTGCTGGGATGATTAGCAAAATATGTCCACAGCTTATTACTAGTTAAATGAAACTTGAAATTAGTTGGTAAATCTTATTAAGAAAAAGTTAGGTATATTTTCTCAAAATAAGACTATTTTTCTTATGTGAAAAATGCTTGACAAGATTTTAAAATAAGACAAATTTTCTAGAAATAAGCCTTTTTTTACTTTCTTAAAAATCAGTTTTTGCAGTGTAAGTATTGTTTCTGACCTTGTCCATCCCTTTATGACCACAGTGTACCCATTTCGTAATTGCTACTTCCAGCAGGATAACACACCATATCACAAAGAGCACATCATCTCTAACTGGTTTCTTGAACATGAAAATGAGTTCACTCAATCAAATTTAAAGGAGAATTCCGGGCGATTTCAAAACGTAGCTCTGTTGTTTGCATATCAGAAGTGCTGTCCATAGCGTTAATAACTCAAACAATCTGTTTTGCCAAAACCGTGTTTACGTTTTTCTGCCAACATGCGCGATAACATGTGCGATAACTCTTAAACTCTTGAACTGTTGGGAGCTGTGAACAAAGCTCTGTTTACTATAAGGAATAACTGCACATGGATATGGACTAGTAATGACATTTCAAACATGTTTAGTGGCTCAGCACGTTTTTTAACTTGCCCCGTAAATGCGTAATGGTTGTATACTGGCAGCAAAAGGTAAACACGGTTTTGACAATACAGATTGTTTGAGTTATTAACGCTACTGACAGCACTTCCGATATGCAAACAACAGAGCTACGTTTTGAAATCGCCCGGAATTCTCCTTTAAGCACATTTGGGGTGTAGTGGAATGGTATATTTGCATCATGGATGTGCACAAGGGCATAGGAATGAGTTTGATATTGGGGGGGACACCATATATTTTTTACAAATTGTTTTTATTATTGGGGGAACCACAATGCCTGGCGGTTACATTGGGGGGGGACATGTCCCCCCCGTTCCTACACCCTTGGATGTGCAGCCAATAAATCTGAAGCAACTGCGTGATGCAAAAATGTCAATACGGACCAAAATCTCTGAGGAATGTTTCCAGTACGTTGTTGAATCTATGCGACAAAGAATTTAGACAATGATGAATGCAAAAGAGGGTCCAACTCTTTACTAACAAAGTGTACCTAATGAAGGTGCTGGTAAATACACTCACCTAAAGGATTATTAGGAACACCCGTTCAATTTCTCCTTAATGCATGATCTACACAACCAATCACATAGCAGTTGCTTCAATGCATTTAGGGGTGTGGTCCTGGTCAAGACAATCTCTTGAACTCCAAACTGAATGTCAGAATTGGAAAGAAAGGTGATTTAAGCAATTTTGAGCGTGGCATGGTTGTTGGTGGCAGACGGGCCGGTCTGAGAATTTCACAATCTGCTCAGTTACTGGGATTTTCACGCACAACCATTTTTAGGGTTTACAAAGAATGGTGTGAAAAGGGAAAAACATCCACTATGCGGCAGTCCTGTCGGCGAAATTGCCTTGTTGATGGTAGAGGTCAGAGGAGAATGGGCCAACTGCTTCAAGCTGATAGAAGGGCAACTTTGACTGAAATAACCACTTAGGTATGCAGCAAAGCATTTGTGAAGCCACAACACGCACAACCTTGAGGCGGATGGGCTACAACAGCAGAAGACCCCACCGGGTACCACTCATCTCCCCTACAAATAGGAAAAAGAGGCTACAATTTGCAAGAGCACACCAAAATTGGACAGTTGAACACTGGAAAAAATGTTGCCTGGTCTGATGAGTCTCGATTTCTGTTGAGACATTCAGATGGTAGAGTCAGAATTTGGCGTAAACAGAATGAGAACATGGATCCATCATGCCTTGTTACCACTATGCAGGCTGGTGGTGGTGGTGTAATGGTTTGGGGGATGTTTTCTTGGCACACTTTAGGCCCCTTAGTGACAATTTGGCATCATTTAAATGCCACGGCCTACCTGAACATTGTTTCTGACCATGTCCATCCCTTTATGGCCACCATGTACCCATCCTCTGACGGCTACTTCCTGCAGGATAATGCATTATGTCACAAAGCTGGAATAATTTCAAATTGGTATCTTGAACATGACAATGAGTTCACCACTGTACGGAATTGGCCCCCACAGTCACCAGATCTCAACCCAACAGAGCATCTTTGGGATGTGGTGGAACGGGAGCTTCGTGCCCTGGATGTGCATCCCACAAATCTCCATCAACTGCAAGATGCTATCCTATCAATATGGGCCAACATTTCTAAAGAATGCTTTCAGCACCTTGTTGAATCAATGCCACGTAGAATTAAGGCAGTTCTGAAGGTGAAAGGGGGTCAAACACAGTATTAGTAT
>JACXGM010017960.1:0-19385 GCA_016801145.1 Umbra pygmaea | reverse complement strand
ACCACAACAAAATGTGTATGTGTCTGTACGTGCACAGCAAATAGTACAGTGTTAAACTAACACCCTAAGTGTTCAATTAATACTCTCTGTGTTTATTTAGCTCCACTCCAATGCTGTGAGGTTGTTGTGTTTACTCACCCTGAGCATTTATGATGTGTGCTACATCCAATCCCTGGTGCATCCTCACTATCACGGTTCCGTACTCAAAATCAAATGCATCACTGAAAGCACACACAGGACAGGACACGCTCTAATAACACTCAGCTGATATTTTATTTTATTATTATTTTACTTTTATTATTATTTTCCCCATTTTCTCCCCTCCCAATTGTTCTTGTCCAATTTTTCACACTAACCCTGCCACGTCGGCATCTCCGCAACACCCCGGAAGGTGAAGAGCGTTCAACATGGTTCATCCAACCACATGTCGCCAAGCCTGGCAATTCTTTTCATCAAAGCATGCACGGGATGATCAACACTGTTTCCGCGATTGAACTTACAGACGCCCGATCTGCACACAGGGAGTCGCTGGAGATCGACGTGGCAAACTGACTAATTTATCCCAAATCCTGGGCAGCGCTATGCCAATTTGCTCTGCCTTGTGCTGGGGGTCCGAGCAAAATCAGAGAAGCCATAGTCAGGCTCGAACAACTGACTGTCATGATGTAGTTTGTCCTGCAAGGCCGTAACATAGCCAACTACGCCACGCGGACCCCTAACACTCAGCTGATATTCTGTGTGTGGATGCTTACATGTTTGTGGGTGTGTGCTCATGGGCACATACGAGACTTACTGCAGAACTCCTACATAGCTCTGTACATCGCCATGTTCTGCTGTCCTCCAGTCCTTCTTGAAGCCCATCATCAGGATGTTGGGTCTCAGACGCCCCAGTCCAGAAGCCTAAGACAGAGAAGGACAACAGGTTATTAGCACCCCTAGAAATGTCTTCTCAGTGCTATGTATATTTTGTTCAAGTTCATCTGTCATTAACAACTCTTAAATGGTCATCCTTGACATCCGGTTTCTTATAAGGTGACACACATGCCAAACTCCCTTAGCCTCCTGTCAACACGGGGAATGTCAGAGCACACACATATGAAAGGGAATGAAAGTTTGTAAGGGCGGGCAAAAATAAAATAAAAAAGTTTGTTGACCTATATCAACTATGCAATGGCTACAAAAATTGCAGGAAAAAGGACCACGGTGTATTTTGCTTCACTCACAAAATGGTTCAATAAATAAATACAAACTTCAAGAATTGCGGAAGTTGTTGATATCTTGGGGTTACAAAAAGAGAAAAACAATTGGCGTTAAAATTCTCAAGTCTACAATGAGATGCTAAAAGTGTTTTGACGTCTTTTCATTAGTAAAAATCAGCAGTGCCTGGAATTTTCGAAACCTCATTGAAACTTTGATTGGAACCTGGTTCCATGTTCGGATGAGACAAAAACAGATTGTTGCCCTCAAACACCAGAGGTGTGTATGGCTTAAGAAGAGGACTGGTCATTCAGAACAAACCTATGCCCAACTTTGAAATATGATGATGAATATGTGGATATGTTTTCTTTCAAAGGCACTGCGAATAGCATCATAGTCTCAATCAAGTCCCAGGACGTATAAGAGCCAGGAGGCTGCAACTCATCATTGTTAGTTCTTCCAGCAGAATGATTTAAAGCATACCCCCGTCATCTTAACATGGCTCACAGAACACAGAATCAAGGTTTAGTAATGACCACCTCATTTCCGTAACCTACAACCAATAACAACATCTGAGCTGAACAGGGGAGATCGCTAGCTTCCGTCAAATTTAAATTTGCTCTGCAAGTCAGTCTGGCCAAGAGCCTATTTCCAATTTCTCTAAATCGAGGCACCAATCACAACCATTGAGACGGGCTTTATATGATGACGATAGTGCAGCTTTATACTGTCATTGGTTGAAGCAGACAATTACAACAATGGCTGCTGCAATGGAACATCCGCAATATCAGTCATTCGAATCAGATATCGCGTCTGTTTTAAGCGATTTGAACATTTGCTTTTTGTTAAAAACCGAGCAAAGAACAACACCCGAAGCCTTCATATCTAATAAAAAGATGTTGTCACGGTCTTGCCGACTCGGCAAAAGTCTGATATATCCAATTGCGCCGAGAGGCATTTGAGCGGTGTCCGTTGGTGATGCCCCTTTGGAAATGGGCTGTGAATGAACCTTGCCCAGACCCACTCTCAGTCAGAACTGAGAAGGGTCTGGTGTTAACCAGGCTGGGAGATCACATGAACCTGGAGAGATTCTGCATACATGAATATTCCCAGACCCCCTGTTGTGTTTTCCGACTGCATCAAACATTATAGGAGAACATTCAGTGCTGTAATCTTTGCAAGATGTGGGTGTACAGAGTATTAATTGCCGGGGTGCTACTATTCGTTGTTTTATTGAAGTTGTATTCCTTGGTTAATATTTTTTTTCCTTTATACAATTCTACCTAGGAGAGATGACTCATATTTTGACTTTAAGATTTAGCGGATAAAGGCACAGGCTTTTTTCAATTCAAGAGGGACATTCAGGCTGGACTGCATGGTGTTGGAAATAATGAGCGGTAACTAGTTGCTTTATGATGTGAAAACGTGTTTGAGAAATGTTTATTTTTGCACTTGTGATTACAGTTGACCCCTGTTGGTAAATCTGTGAAGCTATCTTCTGTCTACCTGATTTTATTGAACTCTGAGTTAACCAGTGACAGGCTAACATCTGTCTTGTTTGAAGATTGTGTTCCTTTCAACAAACCAGACTGCACCATAGACTTTTATCTCTATTCCAATGTGGTAAAGACAACAATAAGTAGGCCATTTTGCTCTAACTCTTCAGTTCTGTCTGGGCTAAGGACATTCTGAAATGAAGAAGGAAGTCTGTAAAGCAGCCTTTACTGATTTCTGCTGATAAACTGCCAGGCTGTGTCTGCTGCTGAATTTGGAAATAACCTAAGCTGCCCCAGCTTTTGCATGTTTAGATAAGTTATTAGATAACTAGATTAGAGGGCAGGTTTGGTGAACTCTTAACTGCATCGTGACAAGCTTATAAATAAACTGTGTTACTAACGGCGTTAGTTTTTTCAGTAACGAGTAATCAAACAAATTACTGTTTTCCCCGTTACAACGCTGTTACCGTTACTGACAAATCAAAATGTGTTGTTACTTTAATTAAGCTCAATGAAGCAGTAGCTTCCTTTCTGCAGGACCTGCAAAGTTGTTTTCTCTGGTGTGTGTGTGTGTATGTGTGTGTGTGTCAGGGGGGGTGGTAGACAACCACAACTGATGATGATTGGCTTTGAATACATTTCCATTGTTTGACAACCAACCAGAGGCAGAGTAGGGCGGGTGTTCACTGTGCAGTTCACACACACGCACAGACAGTCGCACACACCAACGGCCAGGAGTCAGGGCGATGGCAAGTCAAACGAGTTCGAAGGTAGCATTCGCGAACTGAAAGTATAATAAACACTACTTTTCCCTCGTTGAGGTAAAAGGCAAGAATGTTTATGTAACATGCAACTTATGCACAGGAAGAAAGACACTTCACGTCGGTGGCAAGTAATTAGAATCTAATGAAGCATCACATTGCCACATGCCGCCACAAACTAGCTAGTGGCCAAGAATGCAGCTGATAACGTGAGCTCCGCTACAAAAGGAGATTGAGCTACGACATCAAAGCAACTTAAACTAGATTTTTATCCACCACCGCAAACTCTTATAACTCAGACTAATATTTGATTCTACTTAGTGTCCATTTCATTAATGTAACATATTTAATGTTGGGGGCTTAAGTTATTAGCCTACTTGATTTGTTTAAGTAACGCAATAGTTACTTTCCCTAGTAATTAGTTACTTTTATAATGATGTAACTCAGTTACTAACTCAGTTACTCTTTGTAAGAAGTAACTATAACTAATTACTTTTTTAAAGTAACTTGACCAACACTGGGGACAAGCTCTTAATGTGAAAAATGGCCATGTACCTCACCTTTCTTAATGGTTAAATGTTCCCAGTTCTCTCATGCTCCACTGTATATTCAGCTTGACTACGCAGCTCTAGTTACCTTGAATGTACATATTATGACTAAGCTATTAGATGATCCAACCCAGCTATCTACATAACTAACAGTAGGTCATTCCGTATAACAGTCTGCTCTTGTAGGTTTACCTGCAGTAGGCTCTCTGTTCCCTGTCTGAAGTTATCACAGGCCACAGCAGCGTAGAAGGCTTTCCTCTTATGGTTGTTCAGCCACTTCTGGTTGGCCTCCATTCCAGCATTCAGGTCCCTTACAATTTTCGTTCTCGAGCCCTAGCGAGGGGAAGAGCCAGCATGCTTTTTTCAAGTAATTTGTTTGTGTGTGTGCGTCTATGTATTTATTATGAAGGATGAACAACACCTCCGCATTCATATTAGCCAGCTCGTCCACTTCTGTTACGTACAATTTACCGCAATGTCCTTGGTGCCTCGATGAAATTTTACACTCTGTGTTTGATCGCAGCACCAGGGACATTGTGGTAAATGTACGCAACGGAAGTGGACAAGCTGGCTAATTTGAATGCGGAAGTGTTGCTCGACTAGACCCTATTGAAGGATGAAGAAGCTACAGTGCAGTCCATAGACATTCTGTTCTCCAGTACACTGAATTTGAAGTGAAACAATGACTTAGTGGTTATAGTGCAGACTCTCAGCTTTAATTTGACCATGAATCTTAAGGAAACTGCACCCCTTAAAATTCTTACCTCCACATAAACACATTGGTCATATTAATATAATCTTAAAAAAAGAATTTTTTTTCCCTGAAATATATTGTGTTGTTGCAAATGAAATTGTTGTCTACAGAGTTTTGTGGTAACTAGTTGTATCTGAGCTGGGTTCTATGCACTTTAGAATTCATCCTTGTGCTGACATCTAAAGTGACATCATCAATGAAAACAAGTCAGCTAGTTCCAGTGGCCTATGTGATGGATTCATTCTGATCTATCTACATAATGACCAGCTTACCAGCTTGACACATCTTCTGTCTTTGTGACGTCAGACACTAGCAACTACAAATGCAAACCCTAGAATCAATTCTAGACATTTACAGACACATGCCAAATAAGAAACGGCTGTAATGACAATTTTCCAAATTTGCTAACCTAACATTTGAGTGATTTCTAAATGGTTTTAGAAATCTGTTCAAGTTCCTTGGAGTCCACATCTCAGAGATACTGTTCTGGTCACTACATACAGTACATCCACAGTGGTTAGAAGGCATGGCAGTGTCTGTTCATCCTGAGGAGGCTGAAGATGTTCTGGCTTTCTCTGAGATCTCTCACAGTGTTCTTGAGGGGCACCATCGAGAGTATACAGACAGGATGGATCACTGACTTGTACAGCAACACAAAGGTCTCTGACCGGCTCTGCAGAGGGTTCGACACTCAATTGAACATGTCACCACATCCTCACTGCCCCCCCTGAACCATAGCTACAACAGCAGGTGCCACAGAAAAGAAAAGAAGATCATTGCCGATGTTAGCTGCCTAATATTGTGTAGGTCCCTCTTTTCCTGCAAAACAGCCCTGAGCCGTCGAGGCATGGACTCCACTAGACTCTGCAGGTGTGCTATGGTATCTGGCACCAAGACGTTAGCAGAAGAACATTTAAGTCCTGTAAGTTGCAAGGTGGGGCCTCCATGGATTTGACTTCTTTGTTCAGCACATACTACAGATGCTCCATGGATTGAGAACTGGGGAATTTGGAGGCCAGATCAACACTTTTAACTCGTTGTGTTCCTCAAACCATTCCTGAACCATTTTTGCTTTCTGGCAGGGGGCATTATACTGCTGAAGGAGGCAAATTCCTTCAGGGAATACCATGTCCATGAAAGGGTGTACATGGTCTGCAACAATGCTTAGGTAGGTGGTACATGTCAAAGTAACATCCACATGAATGGCAGGACCCAAGGTTTCCCAGCAGAACATTGCCCAAAACATCATACTGCCTCCATCGGCTTGCCTTCTTCCCATCCTGGTGCCATGTGTTCCCCAGGTAAGCAACACATGTACCCGGCCATCCAGGTGTTGTAAAAGAAAGCGTGATGGAGGCAGTATGATGTTTTGGGCAATGTTCTGTCATATGTGCAATTTTTTGCACATATGACAAATAAACTTGAAATAAATTTGAAATAAATTTAAGCTGACAGTCTGTACAATCATCATTATCAATACCTATGGACTGTACTGTATTCATTTTAAAATAAAATACTTGTTCTCCTACCACGAAGATTTCACATGTGATACAGAGCCCGTAGTTCTTGGTAAAACAATGAGCCAGGTCCAGAAGAGCTGGCCTGTTCTTCGGTGTACCTGTCAGCACTATACACTGGGGTCTGAGGAAATACACAGCAATTATGTGGCAATGTTTATCCTTACATTATACATTTATAGTCTAAATCCCATTTATAGTCTAAATTTTGTGTTCACAGTGTAAAACCTGCACTATGTAATTTTTTTGAAAACTACAAAGAAAATATCAAAAATGTGTTTTAGGATTAGTAAACATTCAGAACTAGGATATTGGATCAAGGGATTAAGTAATAAAAATATAGACAATATTTGTATAGCAAAATCTAAATATCTAACAAACAAGCAATGCAAGAGGAAAATAATAATGTGTATTTTAGGAAATTAGTTGTATTGTTCTTGTATTGTTCCTGTGTTCAGTAAAAACAAATATGAAAAATACAAATTAAACATCTAAGTGAAATTTGACCTGCTCAAACAAATGAATGGAAAGTACCATAAAAAAATGACACAAAAGAATACAAGTTTGTGTTCAGTGGTTAGGGATATCTTCTAACCTCCTAACCTGTGTCAACATACTGTATAGGTTAAATACCAGGCTCTTTCCTGACCCTCACCTGAAGTTCTTCACGTGTTCATCTACCCCTGTCAGCGTAAGAGCATTGTTGACAGCGCTGACAAACGTCACAGCCTGAGTGGACGAGCCCCAGTTGACATCTAGAGATAAAAGAACACACATTAACAGAAGTAAATAAACAAGCCCCAGTTAACCTGGTGACAACCAAACACACCACAGAACACGGAAGTGTTCTAAGATGCTGCTTTGCAGGACAAAGTAAGTCATGGTGTTCAGGGTTCAATCCCGGCCTCGGCTTCTCTGACTTTGTTCACAAGACCCAGCATGAGGCAGCTCAAATTAGCACAGCGCTACCTGGGATAACGGACAGTTAATTTGCATGACTGAACTTGCAACATCGTTCCCCTGAGACTCCTTGTGTGCAGTTTAGGCGCCTGCGATTGCAATAATGGAAGTAAAGTTGGTGAATGTGTAATCCTCCCGCAAGTGTGCTTACTAAATGCTTCCGTGTTGGATGTGAAGTGAAAACAGCTCGGTGACGTGGTTGAAGGAAACATGTGAGCGCCTTTCACCATCCTGCGCCTGTCAAAGAAATTGCAGAGCTGCCAACAAGGCAGGGCCAGGGGGAATTGGACATGACCAATTAGACAAGAAGAAAAATGGGGATAATAGAAAAACTGAGTGGAAGAGGCACACTTACCATCCAAACACAATTAATGTTAACTGAACTGAGTGGACAGAAGCCTGTGTTCAATCGGGATCCTGCATATGTGCTCATTCGTTTATCATGGTATCATTTCAGTACAGCAGCAGTATTGGACGTGTTTATCTCCTTTGTGATAGTGTGCCGTTATGTGACTGGTTTATTTGTGTGCGTGTGATTGGTTTAGACTGGTTTATTTTTATTCTAATGTCAGCAGATGTAAAACAGTGTCTCACTTGGTTTCTTGACGGTGACATAGAGGTAGAGGAACAACTCTATTGCATAAGTGATGAGAGCAGCCCACCAGTTGATGACGAACATCACGGCACAGCAAAGCACGGCTCCAAACAGAGACAGCCACATGTTATAGTATCTGTATGCTGGCCTCCAACCTACAGAGGGGAGATGTCACAGGAGATATCAGTGGCTACAAAGAGCCAGTAGAGAGACAAAGATGGAGTTTCAAAGACAGTAATACCTGAAAAATGTATCCCCACAAGGGGAGGAAATAGTGATTAGTAACTTAATTGAGGGTTAAGTTTAGGGAAGAACATACTGTACAATTGAGTGCGTGTTAGAATTATGGTCACTTTTAGGTTTACGTAGAGTGGTAATGGTATAATGCACATCCCCAACGGTGAGGTGCAGGGCAAAAGGAGCTGGATCAAACAAGAAAGGATGAAATGCCCGCACTCTGCTATGCTTCCTATATATTTTATTTAGCAACGTTTCGACCACTGCTGGGTCTTCTTCAGGCAAAGATTTTAGGATTCCACTTTTAGGTTTATACATAAACATTACTGAGGTAAAGAATAAGAAACCAGAAGTGTGTGAGTACCTGGGGACTTGGCATATGACGCATGGAAGCAGGAGAAGTTGATGAGGGCGTATGATGCCAGGAAGAAGTTTGAAATGATGGGAGCGATAACGTTCAGGTTGGCTACAGACAGGCACATGCACGCAGACACAAGATAGAGATCCACAGATGTTGTGTCATTTTCAACATTAAACTAGGTGTTTAATCTTCATTGTATTGTGTAGGCAATGTGTGTGGTGACAGTACCCACCAATGAGAATGAAGGCGACAGCGATTAGGAAGGTCAGAACATAGCCTCTGATTGGCTCGTTGTTTTGGCCATGTCCCTTGGCAAAAAACTTCAACGCTGTGTAAATATTATCTTTACAAAGAGCCTGAGAGAAGGAAAGGTGATTACCTCACTGTATCAGTCTGACAGCAGTTGTGGTCTGGCTAGAATGACAATGAAGATGATCATAAGAGACTTCTGAGTGACCCTCAGAATGGCAAACAGGGGCCTGACCACCTGAGCACCCAGGACAGTAGTAATGGAACTGACCTGGAAGACCTTGGGAGCGCTGACCAGGGATGCTAGGGCAGAGGACAGGGTGGCAGAGAAGGTTCCTGCTGTGATGAGAGGACCAAACCCTGACACCATGGTCATTACCTAGAGACCCAGGAGATGATCAGGAGGAACACAGAAGGAGACAGGGAAAAGAAAGAGAGACCAGGAGGAGACCAAGAAAGAGACCAGGAGGAGACCCAGGAGAGGACCAATACAGAGACCAGAAGGAGACCAGAAGGAGACCAGGAGGAGACCCAGTAGGTGACCAAGATGGAGACCAGGAGAAGACCAGAAGGAGACCAGGAGGAGATCAAGGAGGAGACCAGGAGGAGACCCAGGAGGAGACCAAGACAGAGACCAGAAGGAGACCAGAAGAAGACCAGGGGGAGACCAAGGAGGAGAACAAAAAAGGTCCAGGAGGAGACCCAGGAGAGGACCAATATAGAGACCAGAAGGAGACCATAAGGAGACCAGGAGGAGACCAGGAGGAGACCCAGTAGGTGACCAAGATGGAGACCAGGAGAGTGAGACCAAGAAGAGACCAGGAAGAATGAGACCAGAAAAAGAGGAAAGAGGAGACCAGAAGGAGACACAGAAGAAGAACAGGTTGGGTTAGTGTTTTTGACTTACAGGTGTTGCTTTATATTCCATTGTTTGTGTGTTCTAATGTCCGATACATTGTTAGCTTTGGTTGTTCTACTGTGTGACTTATTCAATTGTTGTCATTTGTGTTGTTATTTTACCTGGAAGTTGTTCATTGTGCCAAACTTGCAGTAACTGACATCACAGGAAGAGAAGTCCCATCCATTCTCACAGGCTGCAGCATTGGTGCCATTACAGATTGTACCCATGCCAGCCATGATGGTGTTGTTGATGTTCCCTGTTGCATCACGCACCACTGTGGCAGCTAACCAATCGAAAAAAAGTGGCTTGCTTTAGGTTGAGGTAATAAAATAGAAGATTGTTAAGGTTTACCAGAGACAAACAGTGAGTTAATATTCCCTTTTCTATAAATAATATTATTTTTTATGATAACACTTCCCTCAGAAATACAATAGGCAGATTTCATGGTGAACTGACTTTATAAATGAAGATCTGCGATATAAGTAACTGTTACATCTTACAGTATGTGCTATTGTGCATGTGTGCTATGTACGGTACATACAGACACAGAGAGCGACCCCTAGGTATGTGATTCCAGTGATAAAGATAGCCAGCAGTGTTCCTTTAGGAATCGCATCTTGTGGATCCTACAGGACAACAGAGGGTTAAAACATTAGTTAGTGGTTTTAGCTGTGGTACCATAGAGTTGTACTTAAAATGTATGAATATGGTCTGTGGGATGATTGTCATTATTTTGGTTTTAAATATTCACCGTATGTCTGCAATTCATGTCTCTGTGTCAAATAACCTCAACCTGTATTTTTTGGTATTTTTGGTGCATTGTTCTGTATGTAAAATTTACTTTTACTTCGTCAATATTTGTCTTGGCCAGGTCAGCATTTCAAATGAGAAATCAGTTCTCACTCGGTTTACCAGGTTAAATTAAGCTGGAGAAAAATGTTTGTGCTCATGTATATTTTAAGAAACCTGCTACATTTTGAAAACATGAACAGTTTTGCATATGCAAAGTGCGCAGAGAGTACTCTTTTAAAAATGTACAACATTACATAAAGAAATGTGTTGTAGGGAAAGGGAATATTTGTCAGTTTGCACTCTAGGGCCACCAGAGATTTGGCATCCTATGTTTACCTTGTTAGCACTGGAATTGCATAGAAGAACCTGTCAATTACTGGTCAGGTGCTCATTGCCCAAGTGGTACCCAAACTTTTCTAGTATCTGCACCACCTACTGAGATTTGGCCTGCTCTGGGTATCCATCATGTTTATTTAACAGTAAGCGTATGGTCTTCTTAAGTAGCTTATTGATAGGCAAAGTACCCCCAGGGGTTCTAGTACCACTTCAATATAGAACAATTTAAGCAACACCTCTAAGTCTCCAGATATATTAGCTCCAGCCAGAATGCCAGTGGCAGCAGGGAAGAAGATGGCGAACACGGAGAAGAACCCCTCTCCATCTCGGAAGTCCGGAGGTAAGTTCTCCATGAAAACGTTAACTGTGGGAAGGAGAGGGAATAATAGAGGTATGCCTGAGTTTGTCTCTGTATATAACTGGTTATGCTGGCTGTGTGTGTCATTTCAGTATATTAAGTATAACTGCATGTCCTGACCGTGTCACCTGACCAGGAAACAATCAGTTTTCTACGCATTAAAAGTAGCTCTGAGTTATAGCTCCACTTACGCCTCTACTGATTGGTCTCTCTTTCATTGGGTCTGGTTGGTTTCACTTCGACAAATATTGAACAACCACAATGCATCAACATGCAAGTTATTTGCTTGTTAGAGAAAAATGTTCAAATTAAATCCATCTATGATCAGGTTAATTAATGCTTTGCTTTGAAATTATTTCGTGTTACTGGCTCCAGCCCTGGCATTGGGCAGCTCTCGTATAGGCTATGTGAAGGTGACATCAGTTATCTTACCATCGTAGTTGAAGAATCCTTTTGACTTTTTGTCAGTGGTGGATGGGATGACGGTGCCTACGAAGACGTTGACGATGGCCACAAGGAGGATGACCAGCAGAAGGATCTGAGCCTGTTGTCAGGAGAATAAGAGATTGGCTTAGGTTGGAAACACTTTATATAAAACCAGAGCTCAGTTAGAAGATCAGAGACACACACACCAGAGACACACCATTCTTCTGACAAACAGAAACAAGCTGAAAGGGAGAAATGTATACATTATTTTATATTTATTTTTTATTGAGTCAAATATGGAAATAAAAGATGTCAATTTCAAATGGAGTACATATCCTGCATGAAAAGGTTAATTGTAACTGTCTGTAGTCTGTATAGTGTTATGTACTTGTGTGTGTAGTGTTGTACTATGTACTGTAGCAAAGTGAAGTTTTGTATTATGTAGTGTAGTGTTGTATTATATAGTGTAGTGGATTGTAGTATTGTATTATATAGTGTAGTGAAGTGTAGTGTTGTATTATATAGTGGACTAAAAGGTAGTGTTGTATTATATAGTGAAGTGGAGGGTAGTGTTGTATTATGTAGTGTAGTGTTGTATTATATAGTGGAGTGGAGGGTAGTGTTGTATTATGTAGTGGAGTGTAGTGTCGTATTATATAGTGGACTAAAAGGTAGTGTTGTATTAAATAGTGGAGTGGAGGGTAGTGTTGTATTATGTAGTGGAGTGGAGGGTAGTGTTGTATTATGTAGTGTAGTGGAGTGTAGTGTCGTATTTTATAGTGAAGTGGACAGTAATGTTGTATTATGTAGTGTAGTGTTGTATTATATAGTGGAGTGGAGGGTAGTGTTGTATTATGTAGTGTAGTGGAGTGTAGTGTCGTATTATATAGTGAAGTGGACAGTAATGTTGTATTATGTAGTGTAGTGTTGTATTATATAGTGGAGTGGAGGGTAGTGTTGTATTATGTAGTGTAGTGGAGTGTAGTGTCGTATTATATAGTGAAGTGGACAGTAATGTTGTATTATGTAGTGTAGTGTTGTATTAAATAGTGTAGTGCAGTTTTAGTGTTGTTTTATGTAGTGTAGTGTTGTATTATATAGTGGAGTGGAGGGTAGTATTGTATTATGTAGTGTAGTGGAGTGAAGTGTTGTATTATATGGTGGAGTGGAGGGTAGTATTGTATTATGTAGTGTAGTGGAGTGAAGTGTTGTATTATGTAGTATAGTGGATTGTAGTGTTGTATTATGTAGTGTAGTGTTATATAGTGTAGTGGAGGGTAGTGTTGTATTACGTAGTGTAGTGGAGTGTAGTGTTGTATTATGTAGTGTAGGGTTGTATTACATAGTGTAGTGGAGTGTAGTGTTGTATTATATAGTGTATTGGAGTATAGTGTTGTATTATGTAGTGTAGTGCAGTTTTAGTGTTGTATTATGTAGTGTAGTGTTGTATTATATAGTGTAGTGGACTGTAGTGTTGTATTATGTAGTGTAGTGCAGTTTTAGTGTTGTATTATGTAGTGTAGTGTTGTATTATATAGTGTAGTGTAGTGTAATGTTATTATGTAGTGTAGTGCAGTTTTAGTGTTGTATTATATAGTGTAGTGGAGTGTAGTGTTGTATTATATAGAGTAGTGGAGAGTTGAAGGGAGACTTAGGGCTGGGGTGGGTGGGAAGGGGGGGTTGTGTGTATATTTCTTTATGTCTGTTTTCTTTGTTTTTGTTTGTAACCTTTCTCCTGACCATGCTGTGTGTTTTGTCTTAGGGTTTTTTGCTTATATTTGGCTAACAATGCTAAAATGCTTATTTTCCCCTCTTAATTTTTGATGGCTTACAATTCTAATGTTGGGGCCAGAGGAGCAGGCGATTCCCTTATTACATTCCTGTGTTGGAATGTCCAGGCTTTAAATAGCCCAAACAAGAGGTCCAAGATTCTCCCATTTGAAAGAACTTTAAGCAGATGTAGTATTCTTACAGGAGAATCATTTACACATTAAATACTATATAATTCTAGGTTTACTCAGGTTTTATGACTTCAATGCCAATCCACAGGGGTTGCAATTCTGGTTTGTACAATTATACATTTATCTGCTACTAATGTTATGTTGTAATTGTCTACATATTCCAGCTCAGGTCCATCCAGAGTGATGAGGCTTGGTGGGCAGGCAGGTGCGGAGTGTGACAGTAATACATTTAATTTTAATAGAGTTTAACAGCAATTGGAGGCCACAGAAGGAATGAAGGTATTTTATGTCACCTACAAATGAGAACCTATTCCTAGTCAACCGGTTCAGTAAATAAATAAATGTAGTGCAGCATGGAGGAGTGCAGTGTTGCATTTTGAAGAGTAGTGTAATGCGGTGTCTCTGTCTCACCTTTGCCTCCCACTCCATCCCAGCCACTGAGATGCCCAGCAGCAGCACCACGGTGATACAGCCGATGATCCTGATGTCATTGATCTCATCTATCATGATGGCATCACTCTCCTACACAGAAGAGGGCGGGACCAAGACAATGTGGGGAGAGTGAAATAGGAGTGAGACACAGTAAGGGATCTGACACGCAGACCGGCAAGCATGCGTTTTACTAACCTTAGCCCTACTGTGTCACAGATTTTTACACCCGCCTGTCACCTCCGTGACATTTTGGCTTCTAAAAGGGTCATCCTTTCTGGTTTTGGATTCAGGAGACTCTTAGCTACAAGAATCAGTAAAAAATAACATTTTGACATCCTGCATTTTATGCATAATGTCATATAGAGCCAAATAATACAAAAATGTATGTTTTAATTATTAGTTTACATTGTGGAATACATGTAAACCATAATAAAATGTCTGTAAAATCCATATTGGCATGCCCCCAGGTCTTTAAAACCAGTGTAACAGTGTTATGGGGAAATACAATGCCTTTGCGAAAGTATTCCGCCCCCTTGAACATTTCGACCTTTTGCCACATTTCAGGCTTCAAACATAAAGATATAAAACTGTATTTTTTGTGAAGAAGCAACAACAAGTGGGACACAATCATGAAGTGGAAATTTATTGGATATTTCAAACTTTTTTAACAAATAAAAAACGGACAAATTGGGCGAGCAAAATTTTTCAGCCCCTTTACTTTCAGTGCAGCAAACTCTCTCCAGAAGTTCAGTGAGGATCTCTGAATGATCCAATGTTGACCTAAATGATTAATGATTATAAATGGAATCCACCTGTGTGTAATCAAGTCTCCGTATAAATGCACCTGCTTTTTGATAGTCTCAGAGGTCCGTTGAAAGCACAGAGAGCATCATGAAGAACAGGGAACACACCAGGCAGGTCCGAGATACTGTTGTGGAGAAGTTTAAAGCCGGATTTGGATACAGAAAGATTTCCCAAGCTTTAAACATCCCAAGGAGCACTGTACAAGCAATAATATAAGGAGTATCAGACCACTGCAAATCTACCAAGACCCGGCCGTCCCTCTAAACTTTCAGCTCATACAAGAAGAAGACTGATCAGAGATGCAGCCAAGAGCCCATGATCACTCTGGATGAACTGCAGAGATCTACAGCTGAGGTGGGCGAGTCTGTCCATAGGACAACAATCAGTCGTATACTGCAACAAATCTGGCCTTTATGGAGGAGTGGCAAGAAGAAAGCCATTCCTGAAAGATATCCATAAAAAGTGTCGTTTATAGTTTGCCACAAGCCACCTGGGAGACACACCAAACATGTGGAAAAAGGTGCTCTGGTCAGATGAAACCAAAATCGAACTTTTTGGCAACAATGCAAAATGTTATGTTTGGCGTAAGAGTAACACAGCTCATTACCCTGAACACACCACCCCCACTGTCAAACATGGTGGTGGCAGCATCGTGGTTTGGGCCTGCTTTTCTTCAGCAGGTACAGGGAAGATGGCTAAAATTGATGGGAAGTTGGATGGAGCCAAATACAGGACCATTCTGGAAAAGACCTGAGACTGGGATGGAGATTTGTTTTCCAACAAGACAATGATCCAAAACATAAAGCAAAATCTACAATGGAATGGTTCACAAATAAACATATCCAGGTGTTAGAATGGCCAAGTCAAAGTCCAGACCTGAATCCAATCGAGAATCTGTGGAAAGAACTAAAAACTGCTGTTCACAAATGCTCTCCATCCAAACTCACTGAGCTCGAGCTGTTTTGCAAGGAGGAATGGGCAAAAATGTCAGTCTCTCGATGTGCAAAACTGAAAGAGACATACCCCAATCGACTTACAGCTGTAATCGCAGCAAAAGGAGGCGCTACAAAGTATTAACTTAATGGGGCTGAATAATTTTGCATGCCCAATCTTTCAGTTTTTTATTTGTTAAAAAAGTTCAAAATATCCAATAAATTTCGTTCCACTTCATGATTGTGTCCCACTTGTTGTTGATTCTTCACAAAAAAATTACGGTTTCATATCTTTATGTTTGGAGCCTGAAATGTGGCAAAAGGTCGAAAAGTTCAAGGGGGCCGAATACTTTCGCAAGGCACCTTACAAATAGGTAAATAAAACTAGAGCCGGTAACAGGCAAACAATCTGAATCATGCAATGGCCTCTGCTGTGACAATTACCCTGCTCTCAGATCTATAATTTAAGGTGTGAAGGATAAATCACATGGCCACTGTCAACCTGCATGTAGATTTTCATGTAATTCCCTTTTCATGTCATTGCTGTCGGACAAAAACCTTGTATGTCCAAAATCTTGTATCTCCTTTCAGGAATTAAACACATTCCCACATTGTCCTCATTGAATACCATATGATTTTGAAACTTTTGTTGACATTTCAAGTACAATTTCCTGTGACTACACTAATGAAATGTAGAACAAAAATTTAGCCTTTTGGCGAAATGTCCTGATGCGTTCAAAGTTTCCTTGTTTTACCATCCTTGTTAGGGTTACACCTGTAAATACACACACCCACACAAAAATAGTCACAAAAACACAAAAGACATTAAGAGACTTTACCTTAAGTAAGTCCACTACAGTCTCTGAGAATCCCACCACGTACATCGCCACAGCAACGGCGTTAGCAAAGGCAAATATCAGACCAATGGAACCTCCAAACTCTGGTCCCAGACTTCGGGATATCAGGTAGTATGCTCCTCCTACAAACCAATTAACTTGTTAATTCAATTACCAATCCAATTATTTGTTTTTACCCATAAAACCCACAGTAGGGAGTACTCCTGGCTGATTGCCTGGTTCTTAAAGGGATGTCAGCTATATGTGATTAATGATCATATTAGAAATCTATTGATTTGTTTTCCAGTCTTAAGTCAGGAACAGTGGGGGGTGTGGCCTCTATGATGCTTAAGTCATCAAGATGGTATTTTTCTGTAGCAATTGTCTATCCTTCCGTAACCTTTGAGGTCTCCGTGTTTATGACTCATGTTAAGTTGATGTTTATGATTTTATCTCTTGTTACAGTAAGTTGCCAGCAGCGTAGAGCCTCTGTAAGCAGGTTTGGGCCTGGTTAGTCCCTGGATGGGAGACCAGTGCTGCTGGATGTAGTGTTGGAGGGCCAGTAGGGGGCACTCTTCCCTCTGGTCTAAAGATCATTCCCAATGCCCCAGGGCAGTAATAGGGACCTCTGCCCTGCGTAGAATGCCGTCTTTTGGATGGGATGTTAAATGGGTGTCCTGACTCTCTGTGGTCACTAAAAATCCCATGGCACTATTTGTAAGAGTAGGGGTGTTAACCCCGGTGTCCTGGACACATTTACAATCTGCCCCTCATACCATCATGGCAAACTAATCATCCCCATCTCTCAATTGGCTCATTCATTCCCATCCTCTCCCCCCCTTCTCCCCAGGCCATTACTGCAAATGAGAATGTGTTCTCAGTCAACTTGCCTGGTAAAATAAAGGTAAAATTAATGGTTGATGTTTATGACTCTATATCATGTTAAGTTGATGTTTATGACTCACCATCATGTTAACTTGATGATTAGGACTCTATCTCATGTTAAGATGATGTTTGTGACTCTATATCATGTTGAGTTGATCTTTATGATTCTATGTCATGTTAAGTTGATGTTTGTGACTCTAGCTTATGATAAGATGATGTCTTAGTGGACGTACCTCCACGTACCACTCCATTGGTGCAGATAGCAGACATGGAGAGGCCTGTAGTGGTGGTCACCACACAGCTCAGAACCACGACCACAATGCCCAGAGCTGAAACACACATTTAGTTGTCAGAAGCACTTACAATCAAACGTGTCAAACACTGAAATGTCTTTGTTGCTTTTCCCCAAGAGTCTCAGTGTAATCCAGAGTTGTTTAAGTCAATGTGCTAGTCATGAGGTAGACGCCTCCATCTCGCTTTAACACCTGAGCAACCTTCTGATCTCTAACACCTTTGTTCACCTCAAATTGTCCATTCTCAGGATTAATGGAGCGTTATGGCCTTGGAATGTCTTTTTAATATTTTTCCTAAAAGCCTGAGCATAATGTTCTGGTCATAGTGTGCTGGTTATAAATAATCAACCACTTCCTTGTTCTAACACCTGACCATTCGTCTTGGACCCTCCAGCTTTCTGTTACCTGTTGAGAAACGCCAGGGCTTCTCAAATGATGCATTCTGTGGACTAATGGAGCCGTGTACCTGCAGGCTGGTAACTAACAGGAGAGTGTGCCATGGTCTCATGCTTTCACTAACACATTAGATTTGGTCCATAAAGATTCCATTAACCCTGACACCAAAAAAAATACCTGCAGGCATACACACACACAAACACACACACACACACACACACGCATACACAAACTCATACCAGGCATATTCATAAATGTCCCTTTTACCCATATGGACATTTAAAATAATTGTTTATCAGCTATGTACTCCTAACAATGATTATTTTTTTAACTAATCTTAGTCTCTGTGTTGTACATGTCAGAATTTCTATGTGTTGTATGTACATGTATCATAATGTCTTTCTTTATATAGATCATAATGTCTATGTTGTGCGTATCATAATATCTGCCTATATACAGTTGTATGCAAAAGTTTAGGCCACCCTGACAAACTCCATGATTTTCATTTATAAATTATTTGTTGTTTTGATCTATGAAATAACTGAAGGTCACAGTGATATTTCAAGAGTGAAATTAGGTTTATTGGATGAACAGAAAATGTGCAATATGCATCAAAATGAAATTAGACATGTGCATAAATTTGGGCACCCCAATAGAAATATCACATCTATATTTAGCTGAGACTCCTTTAGCAGAAATAACAGCCTCTAGACTCTTCCTATAGCCTGTAATGAGTGTCTGGATTCAAACTAAAAGTTATTGATGTGACATGACATTTTTGTGTAGTTATTTAGGTTTTTCACTGTTTACTGCTCTTTAAAGTTTAAGTTTGATATTTAGGAAATTCATAATGTCTGTGTTGTATGAATTATAATGTGTGTGTTATATGTATCACAGCCTGTGTTGTATGAATTATAATGTGTGTGTTATATGTATCACAGCCTGTGTTGTATGAAACATAATGTCTGTATTTAATGTATTTATTATAGCCTGTGTTGTATGTATTATAATGTCTGTATTATATGTATCACAGCCTGTGTTTTTCTTATCATAATGTCTGTGTTATATGTATCACAGCCTGTGTTGTATGTATCATAATAAATAATTATTTATAATGTCTGTGTTGTACTTAACTTAATGTCTTTGTTATATGTATCACAGCCTGTGTTGTATGAATTATAACGTCTGTGTTACATGTATCATAGCCTGTGTTGTATGAATTATAACGTCTGTGTTACATGTATCATAGCCTGTGTTGTATGAATTATAACGTCTGTGTTACATGTATCATAGCCTGTGTTGTATGAATTATAACGTCTGTGTTACATGTATCATAGCCTGTGTTGTATGAATTATAA
>JACXGM010017958.1:0-19386 GCA_016801145.1 Umbra pygmaea | reverse complement strand
GCTGTAGCTCGGTCCGATATCAATCACACCTATGGAAGCATTGGTATGAGTGCCTTTTAAGATTTTCGTAAAAAAAGGGTGTATTGTATATGTTTTAGTAATGATGTATTTTGTGTGGTGTATGTCCTGTTGTTGGGCCTAGAGCCTGTAATAAAGTTTATATATAATTGTTTTGTAGACACAATTATTTTAACATCTCTGGTCCGTTTTAATATTTTGCACCTTACTAAAGAAATGAGCATATCTTTTGCACATCCGTTGTGTTAAAATTGTCAATTTGAATACATTTTTTTTAAAGAAAGTTATGGAAATATTTGTTAGTCTGTTTATCCGATTCATCGATTAATCGAAGAAATAATCAACCGATTAATCGATTATCCAAATAATCGTTAGTTGCAGCCCTACAGGAGTAGCATAAAGTCAGCAAACATAAATGTCAAAGGCTGGTAGAGAGCAGGTCAAGACACATGAAAGCCAATTAATATTATTCCACCACCAAATATTAATTTCTGAACTCTTCATAAGTTAACACATTAGTATTGTGTTATTTTTTTAAATAAACTTATTTTCTTCACATTATTTAAGCTCTGACAACATTTAGTCCAGGAGGAATGAGACAATTTTTGGATTGAACTGACCTTAGTGAACAACTATCCATAGCAGTTTTGTTGTCAGTTGGAATCGTTTTTGTGTTATAGTGCAATTTACATATGCAATCTAGCCTCAAGTGCTGGAGGATATAAGACTATTTTTGGATACAACACATCCTAGTATACATTTATTCATAGCATGTGTTAAGGCATGAGCTATAGTTTTGTTGTTATGAGGCAATATATTTAATTCAATTGTGTGTACAGCACATTTTCTTCAATTGCTATTAAAAACATATTACAGTATTTTTCCAAAATCACAATTCATTTGATTACAATTCACTAGCTTTACAATGAATTTACAACAATTATTTAATGCATTGGAACGAGCGCTATTATTTTGTCAAAGCATATTAAGTCAAATCCGCGATCGTGTTGCTGAAAGAACCAGCTGGGCTCAATGTGGGCGGAGTCAAACGTTTGACTCCACCCACATTGAGCAACGCCCCGAATTGCACACTGAATTTAGGGGTACTTGGCTACACCTGACGATGACCGATTTTGCATCAACTCGCCCCTACGTGTGGATATGCTTCCCGGGAGCTGAACCGTATAATAGGGGCGCGGAAGAAAGGAATGCCCACAAATGAGCTGAACTTTCTCCCGGGCGGAATTGCCAAAAATATCACCAACTTGAGACGGAATAAGTACCGGAATAGCTTGCTAGCAAAGTGGTGTGTGTCACAAATGAACAGAATTCTAGTGTATGTAGTTAACAGGATAGCAATCAACTCTCGAAATTTCCACCGGAAATTCCTAGAAATACTAGGAATAATTAAGGAAGTCTAAGACAGAACTCAGTATAAAATCAATTAGTATTTAATTTCTAGTTAAAGAGCATAGAATACAACCGGACAATGAAATTACATACACAAAATAGTTCACGTTCTGAAATCCTTCGGTCTACCAAAAACTACAATTATCCTAGTGATCTAGTGATTTCAACACATTCTGGCCAGCCAACTATATAGTTATTTGTAAAGAGAATCATGACTTGTGCAACACAGTGTAAATGTATAACTAATTCTCCCTTTATGGGACGGTCAGGAAAACCTCAAATGTCATAATACTTGGTCCATTGGTGGTTGTTTTACATTAGGTGTTCAGTTAGACTTCACATTCATGCTAGGCTTGTGTGGTCCAGTGAGGGGGGTGATACTTCGCACCCCCCCATCCTCTGTATTAGCGTCTCTAAGGAAGCAACTTTGGGAAGGATAGGTGTGGGGTAGCCAGCCGGCCGCCAGCTCTTAAGATCTGCATTTAATGTAATATAAAGAATTGGATGAAAGAAAATTACATTCTTCTAAACTCTAAAATGCTTATTTTAGGTCCCAAGAAACAAAGAGACCTGCTGTCAAATCTGGCAATGAACATTGATGGTTGTACAGTCATATCAGAAAAAAACTGTAAAAGACCTTGGTGTTACTCTGGACCCAAATTTCTCTCTTGACGAACATGTAAAACATCTCAAGAGCAGCTTTTTTTCCATCTCCGGAACATTGCAAAGATTCGAAACTTTATGTCAAGGAATGATGCAGAAAAGTGAATCCATGCTTTTGTTACTTCAAGATTGGATTATTGAAATGCTCTCTTTTCTGGCTACCCAGACAAATATGGAGCTAAAAGAGTCTCAATAAAGATAAATGCACACACTACATTCACATATGCACACGCAGGATTCATACATGCACACGCATGATTCATACATGCACACACATGATTTATAAATACACACACAGGATACACAAATGCGCACAAAATTCACAAATGCACACACAAAATTTAAAAAGCACAGAAGATTCACAAATGCACACAAAATTCACAAATGCACACAAAATTCATAAATGCACACACAATTCATAAAGGCAAACAACATTTACAAATGCACACAAGATTCAGAAATGCACAGGACACGATTCAGAAATGTATTTCTGATGCACACACAAATATATCTTGATTTACAAACTGCTTGCGGTCTGTGAACCTCACTGCATTTGTGTGTGAATTTTGAGGCTCCCCTGACACACAAATGCGTTTTTTTAAACAGGGAATGATCTGCAACCAATCAGATATCTCCCTTGTTTTAGCCAATCACAAGAACGCACCCTTCGTGGGGGATTGTGTACTTATAAGCCAATCACATGAACGCGTTCACACAGCGCCGGGAGCCGGGAGTATTTAACAAAGATTAACAGTACTGATGAAAGAACTGTTTTCTCTGCCTCTGTCAAGCATTTTCTGCTCAAATTTCAGCAAGACATTACATTTGACTAGACATTTCAACATTTAAGTTGATTCATTCATGTAAAGACTGATAGAAATGTGCTGCCTCAACATAAAACTGCATAGTCATATATTTTAAATTATCATGTGTACAATACGTTTGGAATAGGCCAGCGGTAGTGTCGCTGCTTAACGGTCGGTAGGTCATCGGTTCGAATCTTGTCGTTTGCATTATTTAAAAAAATTATAGACATTGATGTATAGACAATACATATTATTTTATTTACCTTTACAGAGAGAAATCAACTGAAACCCATGTCTCTTACAAAACACCAGCCCCATATGCAAGAAACAAGCTGTAAAAGAGACGTGGGTTTCAGTTGATTTCTCTCTGTAAAGGTGCCCACGTCACTGCTGTTGGTGATTACGTTTCCACCTGGTGACGCCAGCTTTACATCTCCAGGGTGCTTTACGTTCTTCCTTCACAAGACCACCGAACTGTATTGATGCTACACAAAGACTATGGTCACAGCCCACCCATTCCTATCTTCATTGTTGGACAATAATTGAGTGATATAGTGACCTTCTTACAATGGACTGTGTACCTTCAGGTCCCCCAGCCGGTACAGCCAGAAGGGGACTGGCCACCCCCTTGAGTCTGGCTTCTCTTTAGGTTTCTTCCTAGGTCCCAACTACTAGGGAGTTTTTCCTAGCCACTGTGCATCACTTGTGTTGCTTGCTCTTGGGGGTCTCGGGCCGGGTGTCTGTCAAAGCACTTTGTGACAACTGCTGTTGTAAAAAGGACTTTATATATCAATTTGATTGATTCGGTTGATTGAAGTGAGTTTGAACATGGCGTGGTTTTGTAATCTATTCAGATTTTCCCACACAACCATTTCTAGGATTTATAGAGAATGGTCAGAAATGAAAATATCCAGTGAGAGGCAGTCCTCTGGTGAAAATGCCTTTTTGATTGCAGAGGTCAGAGGAGAATGGCCGGACTGGTTTGAGCTGAAATACAACAGTAAAGGGCCTTGTCCATGACCAGTGTTAAAAATACTTTGCACTGGCTGTGCCATTCATCTCCTATGGGGCAGGCATTTGCTCCCAACTTAGCGACGTCTCTACCCTAGGCACAAAAACTCCTTGAGTGCAATGCTCGGAGATCTAGGGTTGTGCAAATAATTGAATTTTGATCGCAATTTCAATTTCAGCTCCTAACAACTTTTTTTTGTGGGACAACTTACCAGCCCGAGCACTTACCCGGAAGGCTGTGGATTGGCTCCGCTGCGTGTCGGCTCCATGCTCCGCCGTCATTCACCAGGTCCGTATTTGTTATGGAACGGCTGACAGTGACTGAATTTATGTATGATCGCGCGATATGGTAAATGGAGCGCATTTTTCTGACCAACAATGGCCACCAAAGCTTTACACTGCCTCACATTCACCCATTAATTCACACATTCATACACCGACGGCGGTTTCAGCCACGCAAGGCGCCAGCCAGCTCGTCGGGAGCAGCTGGGGTTAGGTGTCTTGCTCATGGACACCTCGACACTTGGTCAGGAGGATCGAACCACCAACCTTCCGGTTGATAGACAACTTACTTGAACCACTGAGCCACTGCCGCCCTCGATATAACATCATATATATACTGTGCTGAATTGCTGCGGAGCTCTCCGGCATCCGGCAGAAATAGAAGCTCTGCGTATCGGCTCCGGAGGGCTGCGGATCTCCGGAGCTGGGACGGAGTCGGAACGCAGCCGTTCCGCAGTCAGTGAAAATACACACATTGACTGTAAACCTATTGACTCCGCCACCGTTCCGGAGCGGATCCACAGCCGTTCCGCAGTTGTTGGAAATTGCCGGATAAAGGGTCCTTGTTTAAAACGTTAAGTTTTAAACATTTTAAACATTCACTAGTAGCTGAATCCAGAGTTTTTAAACTAGGCATGGGGGAATTATTAGGAAAGTCAGTATTTTTACCATATCATCATTTTTATGCATATGTTCTAACTCCAAGCTGTGTAAATGGGAATGCTTATTGGATTTAAGCATATCAGGTGATAAGTATTTGTGTAATAAGGGAGGGTGTGGCTTAAGGAGATCAACAACCTATATCAAGTTGTGCATAATTATTAGGCAGCTTCTGTTCCTTTGGCAAAATGGGTCGGGTATGGCTGCAGCCTGGAGCCTCCCGTGTCATGCCCTCCCATCTCATGCCCTCCCGTCTCATGCCCAGGCGTGTCAAACGGTATGTTCAGACAGTCAAAAATATATAATCGCGAATTATTTTCACATGTAAATTCATATTAAGTCACATGTAAATTCGTTTGTTTGTTGCAATCAATTGAAAATCGTTTAAATTGTTAAATTAACAAGTTTAGCCATAAATATATTTTAACCATATATTAACCATAACATAAGCCTTACCCAAACCCTTACCCTAACCTTAACCACTCTGAAACCTTGCTGTTAAGCCCATCTATATTACGATTTTTACAAGTATAGCCATAAATATATTTTAACCTTATATTAACCATAAGCCTTACCCAACCCCTTACACTAACCTTAACCACTCTGAAACCTTGCTGTTAAGCCCATGTAAATTACTATTTTTACAAGTATAGCCATAAATATATTTTAACCATATATTAACCATAAGCCTTACCCAACCCCTTACACTAACCCTAACCACTCTGAAACCTTGCTGTTAAGCCCATGTAAAATACGATTTTGACTTTTTGACTTTTTAAAAGTATTTTATTCATTTGTGTGATTGCAGTTACTGATTAGTTAAAAAACACCAAAGTAGGAAGAAGACATAGAGGACCAGACGTGAGCTTTTACTTTGAAAAGTAGAAGCTTGAGCACCGCACCAGGCGGGAGGGCATGAGACGAGAGGCCATGACACGGGAGGCTCCAGGCTGCAGCCATAAACTCTTGGGCAAAATGAGCCAAAGTTTTTAGAAGACAATTTCTTTAAGCAGTGGTACAGGAAAAAGTCTGCATCATTCAAGAAGACCATGATTTTTATGCAGAACAATTCTCCATTGCATACATCGAAGTACTCCACTGATTGGTTAGCCAGTAAAGGCCTTAAGGATGCATGAATAAATACATGGCCCCCTTCCTCATCTGACCTAAACCCTATTGAGAACTTGTGGTCCCTTCTTAAATGATTGATTTATGGTGAAGGAAAACATACACCTCTCTGAACAGTGTCTGGGAGGCTGTGGTTTCTGGTGCACAAAAATTTGATTGTCAACAGATCAAGAAACTGACAGACTCCATGAATGGAAGGCTTATGACTGTTATTGAAAAGAAGGGTGGCTATATTGGTCACTGATTTGTTTTGAAATCTCAGAAATGTTCATTAGCAAATTTTGAGTTTATTATTGTCACTTTAAGAGATGAAAATCAAGAAGTGAGGCAAACCTTTTGTTTTTCATTTAGTTGCATAATTCTGCACACTAATAGTTGCCCAACAATTGTGCACACATAGATATTCTCCAAAGATGGCCACAACCTCACTTCTTCTTTCTTAAAGCTACGTTGTGTAAGAATTGCTCCAATCTAGCGGTGAAATTGACAAGCAACTGAATACCGTTCTAGCCCCTCCTGCTATTATGCCAGCAACGCAAACTCAGATATTTTTTTCTTTTAGGGATCACCCGATTTTTTTGGCTGATATTTTCGGCCGATATTAGCATTTTTACGTGTATCGCATCTGCCGATATGCGGCTGCTGCTTTTGCCGATTTTCCCGGCGTTATTTATAGACAGGCGTCCACATAGGCAACTCTGTTTTGCCGGAGACGCTGCAGTTCACGTGCAGACCATGTACTGCCCCTCCCACACTAGCAGAGTGCTGTAGCCTTTTCTTCATGACAACAGTAAGTTTTAAACTTTCAATGCATCTTTGACTTAGCTGAAATATTGCCATATACTTTGAAAGTGTAAACACTTTGCTCTAAATGTACTTGCAAATATAGCTAAACAAGTTTTGCGGGTCCAAATGAAAAATGCGAATATCGAATGACTTGTCTATAAAACTGCTTGCCATTGTATTTAAGGAGCTGCAAATAGCTAAGTTGTAGGCTATCTGTATGCATACGGTAGCTGTTACGAACACTGGTCATATGATTAAATAATGCAGACGTTGTTCCGTGGTTCTGTTCTGTGGTATTTGTGGGAGTTTTATTCTGCAACCTCTCTCCCTACTTTGAGCGAGGCGGAGTTGTCATCATAGTGATATCAGAGCGCAGCCCCCCCTCCCCTCAAGAAGAGCTTTAATGATGAGATACGTAGTTGAATATTAATTTGTGTTAACGTTTGTCATGTTCTCGACATTAAGTACACTGTGTGTTCCTTACTTGTGTTCCGAGCCATTTGCTGACGTTATTATCATCAATCCAGTTCAATGGTGGTTGAGTTTCAGTCAGCGTCAGCTACCAAACAGAAGTTTGTGTGTGTGTCCGCGTGCGTCTTTCTCACTCAAAGGGACACACGCATCACAGCGAAATATGAGATTGCTGCGCCACTTGAGGGGAGCTTTTAAAATGTTTAGAGTTATGTTTTATACGTGGTTGAATATGTATACCTTTTAAAATTGATGCAGTTTAGAACAGAAACTTGAACAATTTGTTGGTTAATGTGCATCTGACATCAACGTTATTTTTCTCTGCTGATTTATGTTCTCTGGTTGACAAATCTGGCAGCTTTTACATTTTCGTTTAGACCTACTACTGTGTTGTCTTTGTATATTAGGCGGCATATTACCCACATGCTCTTTTTATTTTATGTAGAACAGTTGAAACCATGGCAGTCTCTGTTTCCTCCATTATAACTTGCAACTCCAAAACTGTGAGTATTAAGATCTTTCAGTGAGTGGTGTGTGGGGTGAAAAAGTGGGGAAATGCAGATATTATGCACAATTCTTTTTCAGTTGTTTTTTGTTCAGTATTGCTGTTTACATTTTCCTTATCTTAGGAAAGACAATATTTTTTGTTTACTTTTTTTAATTGAGACTTGTAACATTTTGTTATCATCTTGTAATTTTTATGATGTAATTTGAGGGAGCAAAAGCAGTATCGGCTCAAGAAAATCGGCAGTCCGTATCGGTCATCGACCAAAGCTGATGAAAAGAAATCGGTATCGATATCGGCGCAAAAAATCCATATCGGTCGATTTTCTTTTAAAACAATAGCGCTTCTTTCAATTCATTGAAATAATCATTGATAATTAATTATATAGCTAGTGAATTGTAACCAAATGCAATTGTATTGTGTTTAAAGAAACAATAAGAGCATGTGATAGCAAAAAATAATAATTTAACATGTTTTTATTAAAAACAGTTACACATATGTTGTACACACATTGATTGACTATATTGTCAGTGTCTCATGTGAAAACACGATTACATTTGAAAAACATTCACTCTGTCTGTTTTATCCAACAATAGACTAATTTTAGAAAGACATGAACATGGACACTACCTATGCAATGAATTAACAATGATTATTATTATTATTAAAGCGTTATTATTTTGAAACGGAAAATCTGAGATTGTGTTATTTATTTTAAAGATTGAGGCATAACATGGCTGCCGCAATTTGAGCGACATTATAGTATGTACTATTTTCTGAATGGAAGATTCTACGCTTACGAGAATACTTTGATTAGTTGGTGGAAGTAATTACACATGAATGAGCACATATTTTTTAAACAACAAAGGTGTTTTTGCTAAGAATCAACTAAATAAATACACAATGTAGCTTTAACTATTCAGTATTGAGTTGTATTTACATTTTTGATTGACAGAGAGCTGTTAAATATTGAAATTTCCTAATAATTGTTCACACAGTGTAGTTCCTTAATACTTAGATTAACTTAAGTAGAATTTAATTCTTGATTTAATTTTGGTAAATTTGGTTATTTACAATGATCTTGTAAAGGTGCCATTGACTGTGAAACCTTGATTTGTAGGACATAGATTATTTTATTTAATCTATATAAATATTTAATTTATTTAAATAAATGCTTTTGGTTGGTTCCATTGACAAAAGTACAGTATTTCTCACATGTTTTTTTTTTGTTTTTCTCTATTTGTACTGTTTATATTTTTGACAGTATTGTTTGTGCATTGCCATTCAGGAGTGCCAGTAATTTTGAAGCCCACTATAGCTACCTGGTTAGCTAACATGTATCTTTTGTGTTCATGCGTATTGTGTGATAGTTGCGACTTCATTTCAAAATGTATCTGTGATGGTTTATTGTTCAATCGGTACCTACTGAAGCAAGATAGGGCATGTAGCTCCTGGACAATATTGTGACACATTGTTAATGTTACTAGTTACGGTGAATACTGGTTACCTATGCCACAGGTTTAGGCTACATTCGACGTCACTGGAAGCAACTCGCTAGGAGGCGGGCCCTAAGTACACTTTGAATTCTGGACCTCGTGGTATTTCAAATGCAGACTGATGCAGAAGCATCCGAGTGGTTTGCAAAATGTACTTTCAGTTGTTCTTGCATGCATTGGCAGGCAGCCTATTGTATGACATAAATCAGCTATGCTAATGGTTATAAATATGATGAAACTGATTTACTGTGGAATTTCTCTTTAATGTATTTTTATAGTTTGTCTGCTTTGATAGCAAGACCCTCTTCTCAATCAAATTCCAATTGGACCTGGTTAAACATTTTGCACACTGAGAAATTGGCATTTCTCTTGCTGTTTAAGCTTGCCAGAGGACACAGGAAGAGTGCAATATTGATCATAGTGCATAATTAGATTCTCTTTCTAATGCATAATGACTTCTCTTTTTTGGAAGCAGAATCAATTAATTTACAATAGATGCAAGTCTGCTTTTAAGTAATTTAGCCACTCATTAGAAAACGTCCCTATTGATCCTGTCATTTACTGTAGGTCTAATGATCATTGTCATTTGGGATTATCAGATGAGTAGAATAGTGATTTTTAATGAAATTACAATAAGGAGCATAGTCTAAAAAACTCAAACTTAAATCTGAAGTGACAATTTTTAAGTTCACACAATGAAAAATAAGATTCCTTAGCAATAGTTCCATTGCTTTAGACATATCACAACTTTTAAGTTGTCACACTTTTCGAATTTCAGAAGAGGGAACATTTGGCCCTTAGTCTTGCATGTAATTCTCAGACAGACAGAACACTTCTCTCATCTCTCTAAACATATGCACCCAGAAATGATCAACATCTAATTATCATTTGATTACTCCATCGCATTTTACTCAATACTTTATACCTGGCATAACCAAGTATACTGTCTAAAACTTAAAAAATGTAAAACATTTAATCAACAGTATGTTTATATACAGTCTACTGCTCATGAATTCACACTTTTAACTTTGCAAGTGTCTATTGTAACTTTATTTTACAGGAATTGTTACATAAATAGTGCCAATTAGATTTAATGGAATGGAGATTTATAACTGTCTTTTAGTGTATTTTCTATTCAGATTTAATGTTAAGTGCCAGTGTACCTGGACTGGCAGTTACACTGGCACTTAAAGCTTTCTGAGCTCTTCAATGGCTGATACAGAGACCCAGGGACTTTGGGCAAAAGGCAAAATCTTGTTCATCTCCCTCTCTGCCTTAGCATTAAATAACAAGTGGTGATCAATGTTGTTGTTGTGGAAGTGTAGCAGCCATGTGCCTCTGGGGAACTGCCATCAGCCATTACCCACATCAGTCCTGTCATGCATGACAGATCACTGTCATTTTACCCCCCCATCTACTCTTCTCCTCACCTCGGCTTCTCTCTTTACTTTGGCCTTCCTTTTTTCTTTCTTTCTCCCACTTTTCGTATCTCATCTTTGTTCCTTCATTTTTCTTTCTGTCTCCTTTCCTCTGCATTTTTTATTCTCTTTCTCTTCCCCCATCTCTCACCTCCAATCAATTCCTCTCTTTGCATGTTTTGCACCCTCAGTCTGCCTTTCCTATGACCCTATAATCTTGTCTTTCCCCGCTCCCCGCAAATGTGTGACAGAATTGACAGATTGCTTAATCAATGTATCTGTAATTTATTTCTGACTTATTGTAGGGATTCAGGCACACACATGATAATGATTTCTTTCTCCCACCCCAGGGTTCTACTCATTAAAGCTATCCTGTCTCTATCAGTCTTCATCATGAAAGTAGGAGCAAATCCAGCCGCAACTCAGTCCAGTGTCCACTCAGGTGAGTGACATTTAAGGAGGATGTTTTTGGTCAGTGTTATGCTTCATTCCAAATTTGACCCCATATCCTGTATGGAGAAATTTATTTTAAAAGATTGCATGTCAATATAGGGACAGAGTTAACAGGCTAAGTACAGTTCACAACATAATCTTTACATCTATCTAAGTCCTTCCCATTTTGTTCAGAATCCACATATGTAAGTTGACTCGGCATTGGGAATTAATGAAAGGGTTGACAGGCTTTTTATCTTTCTGGTTCGATGAGCCAGTTCTTTTTCCCTGATGCTATAAACTGCTCATGTGCTTGTTAGCTAGTGAGCCATAAACATCACTGTCAAACTTTCTGCTTTTCACTCTGTCTAACGTTCACACCTGGGCACATGTTATGGCTTCCACCAACAACACAGGCATTTAATTCCTCAAATAACATGCAACACTATCTGAATTATTACACCCGTCACCAATTAGAACTACATCAATAACACACCTTAGTGCATTATTGTGCTTGTCCATGGTATTAATTGCTATGCACCTTACAGTATCACAGCAGGTGGTATTTTAGCATTACACCAATTGGTATTTTTTGATGAGTAGCTGCCCCGCGTCAAAGGAAATTACGAAGTTCAGTTCTTCCGGGGAACCCGAGGGATCAGTTCTGCTTATCAGCGGATAGGCCTGGGTCTATCAGCAGTAGGTAGTCACATGGTTATTATGCAGCATTTATGACATAGCAGGCTTTCCTTTTAAACAGTAGTCCTTCCTGCGTGGCTTGGGCGGCTTTAAAATTGGGGTTGCCTGGTTTATTTATATGTAAATAATTACAAAATCGCTACAGATGTCACACGATAAAGTGGTGCTTTTCGTACCATGTCAACAATCAGTGCATTTAGTTGCCAATAAATGGTCTATAATCATCGCTAGGTGGTGCTAGACCACTTAAAAAGAAACAGGAGATTTCTAATGCTTCCTAGAGATACGTTTTTTGGGGACATTTTTTTAACTATTTACACAGTATATCAAATTGTATACTAGTGTATTACTTTTGTGAATAATCATCTATATTTGCAAGGAATCAATGTACCACACAGCTCAGCAGTGTGTAAGATGGTAGGGATATCCACAGAAAAATGATCATTTGTTACGTAGGAACTAACAAACTATCGTTTTTATGCTTTCACTGAAGACAGAAAGTACAACTGTAGTATCCATTTTCCATGAGAAATTAAATTGTTATAAACTTTAGAGACTACTAACTTGATCTTCCTGCTGTCAAGGAAGATGAATGTCTGCCATGATTTCGGCTCGTTCCCGGGTGTTCCTCTTGCCGTATTCTACAGTACACCCGCATTCTGTTCGGGGCATTCCTCCTGACGTATGTTACAGTACATGCACATTCCTCCCTAATTTAGCCTACTAGTTTGCAAATACTGGTACTGTGAGCCTCTGAGCTTTTCAAGTTGTTCAGTCTGCTCATCGCTAGCAATGGATTCACAGAAATAACAAAAAATCTTTTCATAGGTATATTCTGGGCAATTTTTTTTCATATCATCAGTGAGATATTTTTTTATATACGGTATGAAAACCGTTGTTGGAGTTTACATGTAAATGCAGCTCTACTCATAGCATTGCCAACGTGTTGAATCATTTACTCCCTGAGAGCGCAATCATTACAATATTTTTTCTAAAGTTTGCCATGTCCTGGTCCACAGTCAGCACAGAAATTTGAACTGCAAACATAACGAATTATCATTGTTCTGTGCATATCCCTACCATCTTACACACTGCTGAGCTGTGTGGTAAATTGATTCTTCACAAATATAGATTATTCACAAAAGTGATACGTTAGTATACAATTTGAATAGGTCCTCTAAAAAGATTGAGAAAGAACAGTGTATGATTAAAAGATGTACCCATTACTACTTTTAGGTGAACAAAATAGATCTCTAATAAAATAAAAGCAGTAACGAACAGTGTATGATTAATATACTGTCACACCATAAATATGCATTAGTGGCACGCTGGACTCGAACCCTATCCGCCTGGTTAATAGACCTTAGTCGTTTCCACTACACCATCAAAACCGTATGAACTTGCTTGTTTCCGATGGAGTTGAGTTTAACTGTTTAGACTGTGTAGGATTTCGTAAATTAAAAGGTATTTTAAATATACAGTAGGTGAGACAATTATATTGTAGGACAATAGTTTAATGACTAAAGCGCTACAAATAATACATTTAACTTCAGAACGTAGTTGTTTTAATGATAAACACGTTGTACACTAGAGATTAAGGGAAATTATTTGGATGAATGTGTACCCTGGAGCCACCTGGCGGCCATTTGTTGTATTGTTTTCTTTTAAATACTGCCACTGAAATTTTATTAAATCTGCTGAGGTGCACCTCGTTACAACTCTGCACAGCCCCGCCCCTTTTCCACCACTTTAGAGTATCTACATCTGTATACAGTGGGGCAAAAAGTATTTAGTCAGCCACCAATTGTGCAAGTTCTCCCACTTAAAAAGATGAGAGAGGCCTGTAATTTTCATCATAGGTACACTTCAACTATGAGAGACAAATTAATTTAAAAAATCCAGAAAATCCCATTGTAGGATTTTTAATGAATTTATTAGTAAATTATGGTGGAAAATAAGTATTTGGTCACCTACAAACAAGCAAGATTTCTGGCTCTCACAGACCTGTAACTTCGTCTGCAAGAGGCTCCTCTGTCTTCCACTCGATACCTGTATTAATGGCACCTGTTTGAACTTGTTATCAGTAAAAAAGCCACCTGTCCACAACCTCAAACAGTCACACTCGAAACTCCACTATGGCCAAGACCAAAGAGCTATCAAAGGACACCAGAAACAAAATTGTAGACCTGTACCAGGCTGGGAAGACTGAATATAGGTAAGCAGCTTGGTGTGAAGAAATCAACTGTGGGAGCAATTATAAGAAAATGGAAGACATACAAGACCACTGAAAATCTCCCTAGATCTGGGGCTCCACGCAAGATCTCACCCTGTTGGGTCAAAATGATCACAAGAACGGTAAGCAAAAATCCCAGAACCACACGGGGGGACCTAGTGAATGACCCGCAGAGAGCTGGGACCAAAGTAACAAAGGCTACCCACACACTATGCCGCCAAATCCTGCGGTGCCATGTGTCCCCCTTATTAAGCCAGTACATGTCCAGGCCGATCTGAGGTTTGCTAGAGAGCATTTGGATGGTCCAGAAGAGGATTGGGAGAATGTCATATGGTCAGATGAAACCAAAATATAAATATTTGGTAAAAACTCAACTTGTCATATTTGGAGGAGAAAGAATGCTGGGTTGCATCCAAAGAACACAATACCTACTGTGAAGCATGGGGGTGGAAACATCATGCTTTGGGGCTGTTTTCCTGCAAAGGGACCAGGACGACTGATCTGTGTAAAGGAAAGAATGAATGGGGCCAAGTGTCATGAGATATTGAGTGAAAATCTCCTTCCATCAGCAAGGGCATTGAAGATGAAACGTGGCTGGGTCTTTCAGCATGACAATGATCCCAAACACATTCCTGGGCAACGAAGGAGTGGCTTTGAAAGAAGCATTTCAAGGTCCTGGAGTGGTCTAGCCAGTCACCAGATCTCAACTCCATAGAAAATCTTTGGAGGGAGTTGAAAGTCTGTGTTGACCAGCGAAAGCCCCAAAACATCACTGCTCTAGAAGAGATCTGCATGGAGGAATGGGCCAAAATACCAGCAACAGTGTGTGAAAACCTTGTGAAGACTTACAGACAACGTTTGACCTCTGTCATTGCCAACAAAGGGTATATAACAAAGTATTGAGATGAACTTTTGTTATTGACCAAATACTTATTTTCCACCATAATTTACCAATAAATCCCTTAAAAATCCTACAATGTGATTTTCAGGATATCTTTTTCTAATTTTGTCTCTCATAGTGGAAGTGTACCTATGATGAAAATTACATGCCTCTCTCATCTTTTTCAGAGGGAGAACTTGCACAATTGGTGGCTGACTAAATACTTTTTTGCCCCACTGTATGTGTATATATTGGTCTGCAACTTCTTGGACAGATCTGAGGGATGGCGAGGGGCCAACACAGAAGCCTGTAGTCAAATCATGCACGGGATGATTACGTTCACCTGTATATTTCCGTGGTTGAATTTGCACTTATATTTTAGTTTTTTGGGGGGATAGGCTGAATTTGGGTGTGATTAGGAGCAAAATGTGGTAGCTCAAGGCTCTCTAAGGTTGGTTCTAGAGCATACTTGGCATGCGTGCATGTAGACCCATCTGCTAATGGAAACACTGTTTCTGTTTGCTCATCTGAAAATGGGGTTGATTAAAATCTAGTCCCTTGGTGTGATAAAAAACCAATGTTTTCAGTGTGGATTAATTTGTAATGTTACATAGTGGTGCTTGTATGTAGAGACCTTTAATAGGAAGACTAATACTCTCTCTGTAAAATTTTGACAAGGCAATTACTGGCAAACGGCTATGCAGTGTAGCATGGCACCGCTGACTCCACACTTTTACAGAAACACGTACTAACAGCTATGGTATTGTAGTACCGACCCTCCCAATACCAGCAGTACAACATTAATATACTCCGAGTCCTGGATATTTTGTATTGTATGACACAGACATATGTCTTTGCAGTTCTTGTTTAAATGGTTAATAATATAACAGATTTTATGATTTTTTTTCTGGACATTTACAATACACTATTGGCAATATACAGTAGGTGTACTTCATCCCATAAATGTAAATGCATTTTTTTATCCATCTTGCCTTTTCTATAATCTTCACTGTGTTATTATGTGTGTGTGTTTGTGTGTGTGTGTGTGTGAGAAAGTGAAATATTGTTTCTATGATAGCTTCAATGCATAATTTTACTTACATTACCTCTGATGTGATGTACATAAGGGTAATGGTTTGTGAAGATTATTAACTACTCAGCAGAAAAGCAATTGGTAAAGCAATTGGTGAGAGTGTGTTGTTTGTTAGTGGACATTATTAAAATGGGCACGATTTGAAAAAAGACATGTCCTGCATATTATCTGAAGGTTACCACAACATTAACAAACTACTTACATTTTACAGAGTTGTGTGCTAAACATACCCTTAGTTGCAAAAATTTAAGATCAAAATAGATGTTTAGACATCTGAATATGCCACCCTCATACAGTGCCCTCTGTACGTTTTTGATCATTTTGTATTATCTAAATTTTCTGTGTCATCAAGGCATCCTTGACATTAATTGAAAAGGCTTTTGTACTCATCTTGATAGACAATAATAGCAGATTCCAGCTACTAACAACCTACAGCTGCCAATTTCAAATCAAGACTAAACATTGGCAAGTCTTACTCCAGCACTAATTGTGTTTTGGGAAACACCAGACTAACTATAAATAATGAAATAAGATGGATATGTATAAAAAGTGTTTGTCATTTCTAAATGTTACCATTCCTTAATGATGTAAGCAAATACCCTAAATTAAAAGTAAAGAATTTATATAACCTCACAGTAAGATTTTAATTTAAATTCCATTCTTCTGGAGTACAGTATACAGCACTAGAAGAAATTAAGATACCACTGCAAGGTTTTCTTAAATCAACATCTCTACATGTACAGTGAAAAGTACAAGTATTTGATACACTGCCGATTTTGCAGGTTTTCCTACTTACAGAGCATATAGAAATCTGTAATATTCATCATATGTACAATTCAACTGTGAGGATGTATGAAAATTTTACCAGAATATCACATTCTATGATTTTTAAATAATTAATTTGCATTTTATTGCATGACATACGTATTTGATCACCTACCAACCAGTAAGAATTTCAGCTCTCACAGACCTGTTCGTTTTTCTACAAGAAGCCCTCCTGTTCTCCACTCATTACTTGTATTAACTGCACCTGTTTGAACTTGTTTCCTGTATAGAAGACACCTGACCACACACTCAATCCAACAGACTCCAACCAGACTCCACAATGGCCAAGACCAGAGAGCTGCGTAAGGACATCAGGGATAACATTTTAGACCTGCACAAGGCTGGGATGGGCTACAGGACAATAGGCAAGCAGCTTGGTGAGAAGGCAACAACTGTTGGCACAATTATTAGAAAATGGAAGAAGTTCAAGATGATGGTCAATCTCCCATCGGTCTGGGGCTCCATACAAGATCTCACCTCTTGGGGCATCAATGATCATGAGGAAGGTGAGGGATCAGCCCAGAACTACACGGCAGGACCCGGTCAATGACCTGAAGAGAGCTGGGACCACAGTCTCAATAAAAACCAATAGTAACACACTACACTGTCATGGATTTAAATCCTGCAGCACACGCAAGGTCCCCTTGCTCAAGGCAGCGCAATTCCAGGCCCGTCTGAAGTTTGCCAATGACCATCTGGATGATCCAGAGGAGGAAAAGGAGTAGGTCATGTGGTCTGATGAGACAAAATTAGACCTTTATGGTCTAAACTCCATTCGCCGTGTTTGGAGGAAGAATAAGGATGAGTACAACATCAAGAACACCATCCCAACCGTGAAGCATGGAGGCGGAAACCTCATTCTTTGAGGATGCTTTTCTGCAAAGGGGACAGGACTGCACCAAATTGAGGGGAGGATGGATGGGGCCATGTACTGCAAGATCTTGGCCAACAACCTCCTTCCCTCAGTAAGAGCATTGAAGATGGGTTGTGGCTGGGTCTTCCAACATAAGGGCCCAGAACACTCAGCCAGGGCAACTAAGGAGTGGCTCCATAGCCCCGAAACTTGAAGGATCTGGAGAAGATCTGTATGGAGGTGTATGCCAAAATCCCTGCTGCAGTGTGTGCAAACCTGGTCAAGAACTACAGGAAACATATGATCTCTGTAATTGCAAACCAAGGTTTCTATGCCAAATATTGGGCCATCCTTAAAAATATTTTGGTTTGCAGTAACAGCAAAAAATAAAAATAAAAAGGGTCGGTAGGTAGGTCTATATTTTTTTTCCAAGATTCAATGTATAAAAAAGTTACATTTTTGGTCATGGTGATTATGTAGGTGTGAATTTAAACAAATTAGCATTTCGTGACGTCACTGACTGGGTCTTCAACCCGTGCCTTCGGGCGCACCATTGCAAACCTCTTTCAGATGCAGATTATATAGACTACAAACAATTTGAAATCTTTGTCACAAACATGTTTATTGCATTAATTCTAGCTGCCATTTGAAAAAAATAATTTGGCAGAATCAAGAAAAAAAGAAGCCACTACATTTCAATGAAAGTGGATTTTCAGAGGGAAACAAATAAATTATAATTACTTTAGAATTCACAAAATAACAGTTAATTGCATTAACATGCAATGTAGTACCTATAAGAAAATGTGTTACATTTGGGATGTTTGCATTCATAATATATATGTTGTGGAATGTGTAAGACCAGACGTTAGGTTGAATTTTGACGATAGTTACGCTTTAACATGACATCCCTTTTACTATTGCTCTGGCCAAATTATGTCATCTTTGGAAAAGATGCCCTTTTCAGTGCAGGCTTGTGCTTGCACTGGGTGCAGACTGGCAACACAATTTTATAATTCTTCAGAAGGTCTTTGTCCTTCTCGGCCCCAGGTGCTGCACAATACGCACATTAAAGCAATTAAAATACCTGTGAAAAACTGTTAGAAAAATAGTACAGTTTAAGAAATAAAAGAGACTGAACGAACCATATAAAATATAGTGCAATCAGTTTGGACTTAGCACAGAGTTCATTCAGTAAAAGCGTAGCTAAACAGATGTGTTTTGAGTCTTTGCGATTTAAAGGTGACTACTGTTGGAGCACATCTGATCTCCTCTGGGAGCTGGTTCCAGCTGCGGCTGGCATAGTAGCTAAAAGCAGATTCTTTGCATTTTGTCTCAATCCTTGGTATCTCTAGCTGATGTAATCCTGATGATCTGAGTGGTCTGTTGGGTTTATATTCAATGAGCATATCTGCAATATATTTAGGTCCTAGGCCATTGAGTGATTTATATACCAGTAATAATACTTTAAAGTCTATCCTAAATGTGACTGGGAGCCAGTGTAGAGACTTGAGGACTGGCGTGATATGTTCATATTTTCTGGTTCTGCTTAGAATCCTGGCAGCAGCATTCTGTATGAGCTGTAGCTGTCTTATGGTCTTTTTGGGAAGACCAGTGAGGAGGCCATTACAGTAATCCACCCTGCTGGTGATGAAAGCATGAACAAGTTTCTCTAAGTCTTGTCTGGAAACAAAGCATCTAATTCTTGAGATATTTTTAA
>JACXGM010017957.1:5742-19486 GCA_016801145.1 Umbra pygmaea | reverse complement strand
ATGTGTACACTAGATGTATATCTATTTTTCACATTTTCGGACACCACAATGACTTCCTCGTGTGGTAATATTTTTCCTTCTAATTATGTATTGCAATAATAAAGAACTGCTGCATTTGTGTAGATGAGAGGAGCAAAGTGTATGCGCGTTGTGCACTATGGTTAGGCATGCGCCCTTAAAATAGCATATGAATAACACGCCACTGACTTTAAACCAGGTTTTTCCTGGTCAGTGGCGGAATTGTTTTCGTGGACTGCAAGATAGCACCAGAGAACGTTCGCGCCGGAACACGCCTTTTCTTTTCGCTGAACCGCCCAACGAACGCAAATTCATTCCCTAATTTACCGACGCGTGTCTGTGGAGGGAAAAGTCCCATATGCGTCGGGTGTAAGATGGGAATGATACATGCGTTTGTGTAAAAAGTCAATTGTGCTGGGTTTAAGATAGGGCCCAATGTGTTCCTGTTACGCATTCCTGTGTGTGTTATTGTATTTCTTAGTAAGCCCCACATGGCAGTATTATTTTGATTCCTCTATGTATTAGGAAATAAAGCTATCGCATTAGCACAAACTCCTTTGCTCCTGTCTCTCTCATCTACATACACCGTGGGATTCGTGACAGACGTGCTTTGGGTGTAGGTGGAAGTTTGTATAATTGGATTGTAAGTTTTTTGTTTGGGAGGGTGTTCTGGGTGAAAGTGGGGGAGGACCTGTCCAGGGAGTTAGGGGTTGTCAATGGAACGTGCAGTGTGGAAAAGGGGGAGGAACGTGGCCTGGGTGATGCGGAAGGTGCAGGAGGCAGTTACAGTGGTGGAGGAGTGGTAATTGACCTGGGGGGTGCAGGTTGTCTGTAGCCAAGTCATGTTTTATGATCTATTCTAGGAGGAAGGTCACGGGTGTGTCATTGCATCTATATGCGCATCTGTATGCATTTGAATTTCTGCAGGTGTCAGAGTTCAAGTACCTGTGGTTTGATGAGAAGTTGACATGGAGGGTTTATGTGAAGTATGTAGCTGTGAGGTGTAGGAGGGACTTGAATCTCATGCGGGTGGTGGTGGGTCATGATTGGGGAGCACAGTGACACACTTCATTATGTATCAGGCATTGATTAGGTCACTTTTAGATTATAGATGTTTTGTGTTTGGGTCTGCTGTAAACGTGGATGGCTCTGACTTGGAGGCTCAAACTAAATTAAAAAACTTGGGAGTGATATTTGATTCTGGTCTGTCCTTTGACCCCCATGTGCGGTTTGCTGTTAGGAGCTTGTATTTTCATCTCAGAAATATTGCCAGACTTCGTTCTATGTTATCACTCTCTGTAGCTGAAAGGTTTATTAATACCGTTGTCTTTTTCCTCATTGACTACTGCAATGCACTTCTTGCTGGGGCTCCTAAAACCACACTTAACAAACTTCAATGTGTACAAAATTCTGCTGCTAGGATCCTGACTGGAGTCAGGAGAAATCATTTTAAATATTACACTGATTTTAAAGTCTTTGCACTGGCTCCCGGTCAGGTTCCGAGTTGATTTTAAAATCCTTATGCTCACATATAAGGCCAAAGTTGTTTATTTATCATATGCATCGAATAACATACATCATCCTATGCAGAGAAATTCTTTTGACAAGGCACTGCATGGTTTAGCCCCTCAGTATCTGTCTGCACTTTTAATCCCATACACACCAAAGCGTCATACAAGCTGGTCTGTTGACAGTCCCACAGACTCGATTGCCCACTGTGGGGGACAGGGCTTTCTCTTCCCATGCTCCTAGGCTTTGGAATGCACTCCCTCCATATATTAGAGATGCACAGACACTAAGTCCTTGTAAATCTCATTTAAAAACAATTTTTTTTAGGTTAGCTTTAACTATATTTTTAATTTTTATTTTTTCCTGTGTTGGTCGTGTTTAAAATTGTTGTTTTACTATGTAAAGCGCCCTGAGAAGCTACTTTAAAGGCGCTATATAAAAATAAAGTATTATTATTATTATTATTATTAGTCAAGCTGCTGCATTGAGGTTATGTTTGGGGGCATTTAGGACCTCACCGGTGGAGTGTTTGCAGGTGGAGGTAAACTGGCACTGGCTTACTGGGCTTGATTGAAGGGGAGTGTGGAGGGTTATCCAGTGAAAAAAACTACATTGGTGAAATACTTTAATAAGATTAGCTAATCTATATAGACAGGAACACTCTTCTCAGTAATGGTGAAATACTTTAATAAGATTAGCTACACTACATAGACAGGAACACTCTTCTCAGTAATGGTGAAATACTTTAATAAGATTAGCTAAACTACATAGACAGGAACACTCTTCTCAGTAATGGTGAAATACTTTAATAAGATTAGCTAAACTACATAGATAGGAACACTCTTCTCAGTAATGGTGAAATACTTTAATAAGACTAGCTAAACTATATAGACAGAAACACTCTCCTCAGTAATGGTGAAATACTTTAATAAGACTAGCTAAACTATATAGACAGAATCACTCTTCTCAGTAATGGTGAAATACTTTAATAAGACTAGCTAAACTATATAGACAGAAACACTCTTCTCAGTAATGGTGAAATACTTTAATAAGATTAGCTAAACTACATAGACAGGAACACTCTTCTCAGTAATGGTGAAATACTTTAATAAGATTAGCTAAACTATATAGACAGAAACACTCTTCTCAGTAATGGTGAAATACTTTAATAAGATTAGCTAAACTACATAGACAGGAACACTCTTCTCAGTAATGGTGAAATACTTTAATAAGATTAGCTAAACTACATAGACAGGAACACTCTTCTCAGTAATGGTGAAATACTTTAATAAGATTAGCTAAACTATATAGACAGAAACACTCTTCTCAGTAATGGTGAAATACTTTAATAAGATTAGCTAAACTATATAGACAGAAACACTCTCCTCAGTAATGGTGAAATACTTTAATAAGATTAGCTAAACTATATAGACAGAAACACTCTTCTCAGTAATGGTGAAATACTTTAATAAGATTAGCTAAACTACATAGACAGGAACACTCTTCTCAGTAATGGTGAAATACTTTAATAAGACTAGCTAAACTATATAGACAGAAACACTCTCCTCAGTAATGGTTGCAATAAATTAAACCACTTACAGTTTGTATTAGGTTTGAAAAGTAAATAATTATTATGATTATTATAATTATCATTTAATAATCAAACAAAATAATCAATACCAATTCTTTGCTGCTAATGATTGGAATGATCCAGATAAATCCCTGAAACTCGATTCCACTGTCCCAATCACAACCTTTAAAGCATTACTTTGAAATCTACTGACTGACCACTGTACATGTTGACTCTACCCCCTCTCTTCAACAGTTTATGCTCTAGCACCTTCAGCAAACCCTTAACGCTAATTGCACATATTCAACCAAATAGCTCTCTTAATTCAATAATTTGCACATTATCATTGTTTTGCCATGCTCATCATGTTACCTATCCTAGTGTTATTTCACTTGTACTGCCACTTTACATTCCAAATAATCTACCTCTCTATTTCAGGACATATTTGCACTAAATTTACAGTATTTTTCTTTTTAATCCAACCTTAACGTTTATATGTGTAACTGAATACTTAAATATTTGTAATTTTTGTGTAACTTTAAGTTATCTTGGCCAGGTCGCGATTGCAAAGGAGAAGTTGTTCTTAATCGACTAACCTGGTTAAATAAAGGTGAAATTGTCACATCCAGCCAGAAAGGGATGGAATGGACATATGAACTGAGAGATGGACTCCTTATATATATATTGTTTATTTGGGTGTCTTTGTGTGTACTATATGCCAGTGTATGCACTGAAGATTTATGTTCATTTATGTTTAGTAATTTGTATTAAGTGTGGAGCACCTTCCTCTTTTTCACTTGGTACTGATTGGGAACTGAGTTGATCCAATCACTTAATCACTATCAGCTGGTTGGCTCAGTTCCTATATCAGTCCAGGTAGAGGAGAGGAGGGCGCGGTTCATTATTATAATGTCACGGTTTCGTTAGGGTTATGTTTCCGTCAATGATCAGTTCTTAGTCTGTCCATGAGCCACGTTAGTGAGGGTTGTGAAAAGTGAGTCCGTCTAGCTTATGTCTGTGTACTGCGCTATTCAGTGTACCCTGCAGCCCATTTATAGAGGTTTGTGAAAGTGAGTCCATCTAGCTTATATGTCTGTGTACTGCCCTATTTAGTGTACCCTGCAACCCATCCCATGTGCACTCTGACTGTACAACTAGTAAACACAAAATATAAAGAATCGAAAAAAAACATCCATCGGCCTGAGTCCCTCCTTTCTCCACACAACACCCGACATCGTGACAGAAATAAATAAAATAAAAAGGTGTTATGTATGGGAAATCATCAGACAATAAATTATGATCAAATTGCATTACAGTTGTATGCAAAATACAATTTCCATGTATTTAATTTTATAAATAATTGGGTGTTTGAATCAGCAATTTAATTTTGATCTATCGAATATCTGAAGGACACAATTATATAATTATACATTATATTATATACAATTATATTATTATACAATTATATATATATATATAATAATTCAGTACTGAAATGAGGTTTATTGGATGAACAGAATATGCATCGAAACAAAATTAGACAGGTGCATAAATATTGGAACCCCAACAGAAATATCACATCAATATTTAGTTCAACCTCCTTTAGCAGAAATAACAGCCTCGAGATGCTTCCTATAACCTGTAATGAGTGTTTGGATTCTGGATGAAGGTATTTTGGACCATTCCTCAGTGTAAAACATCTCCAGTTCAGTTAGGTTTGATGACTGCCAAGCATGGACAGCCTGCTTCAAATCACCCTTCAAATCACCCTACAGATATTCAATGATATTTGGGTCTGGTAACTGGGATGGCCATTCCAGAACATTGTACTTGTTCCTCTGCATAAATGCCAGAGTACATTTTGAGCTTTGTTTTGGGTCGTTGTCTTGTTGAAATATCCAGCCCCGGTGTAACTTCAATTATGTGACTGATTCCTCTACATTATTCTCAAGTATCTGCTGATATTGAGTGGAATCCATGCAACCCTCAACTTTAACAAGATTCCCAGTACCGGCACTGGCCACACAGCCCCACAGCATGTTGGAACCTCCACCAAATTTTACTGCAGGTAGCAAGTGTTTGCTTTGGAATGCTGTGTTCTTTTGCTGCCATGCATAATGTCCCTTGTTATGATCAAATACCTCCATCTTTGTTTCATCAGTCCACAGTACTTTCTTCCAAAGTGAAGCTGGCTTGTCCAAATGTGCATTTGCATACTGTTACAATCTAGCTCCATAAGAGGGGGACCTGACACCCTACTGTTCAGAAGACCCAGGAGGTCAGCAAAAGAGGTGTGGGATCGAGGGTGCGAGTAAGAGCACAGACACAAAGTAGTACCGTTAAACAAAAGGGCTTTAATTGCCACGGTAACAATGTAATGTAATGACAATAATTTTAATTAGTTACAAATTACAAATTGGGAGAAAGTGCTGGACTGGACCAAAGAAAAGAAAGGATATTTACAAAAGACCTACCCCTAACCTGCTCTCACCTAACACATACACACGCACAACTAAACCTAACCTGGCACAAGAGTGAGGCGCCCTAACTCAAAAGTACAGGAGGTGGTCAGTCCAGATCTACCCTGGTGTGTATAACAAGGAAGTTACCCTTCGGGTGGTTTAAGTACATTGACCTCTTGCCTACACACTCCCAAGTGTGTCCACAAAAAGGAAACAAAAGATTAACGACCAAACTTAAGGGTTATACAAATACTAAATGTTTACTATACGATTACTAAACACTAAATACCTGAAACACTAAACACTACCCATGCTCTCACACTCAACCTCACACACAGCAAAATACTTAAACCCCAAAACACAGAACCAGCTCACAGAGAGCAACCTTACACACAGTAGGAGAGAGAGAAACTAAACACTAATGGCACAATTTATACTGTAGAAAGGGCATGATGGGATTGATGTGGTGACTTGGAACAGGTGCATGATGGGATTGATGTGATGACTGGGAACAGGTGCATGTTGGGATTGATGTGTTGACTGGAAACAGGTGCATGATGGGATTGATGTGATGACTGGGAACAGGTGCATGATGGGATTGATGTGATGACTGGGAACAGGTGCATGATGGGATTGATGTGATGACTGGGAACAGGTGCATGATGGGATTGATATGATGACTGGGAACAGGTGCATGATGGGCAGGAGCGGATTAAGGTGGTCAGGGGCCCCTAGGCTTCTTTTTGTGTGAGCCCCCTCCCCTAATCATGTGTGTACATTTTACTGGAAAAAATGTATTTAGTGCCATACATGGTCCACACGCAAGTATGGTGAACTGGCATACACACACATTGAGACAGCCAACATTACAGTGTTTTTTTTACATTGCTTCAAGTGGTGGACCACAACAGTAAGACAATTACCACCACACCACATAGATAAACTGAGAAATTGAACATTACAGACAAAACAGAAATACAAACAAGCATAAGGCCCAGTGCTTAGAATCAGCCCTTTAATTATGATCAAGAAACACTACAACCAAAACTAACATCAACAGAGATGTAAGTGGAAAAAATACCAGATATAACCCTCTGCCTCAACATCCCCAAAACAATCACAATGGAAATGTAACTACACTGAACAAAAATATAAACGCAACACTTTTGTTTTTGCCCCCATTTATCATGAGCTGAACTCAAAGATCTAAGACTTCTTCTATGTACACAAAAGGCCAATTTCTCGCAATTATTCTTTCCAAATCTGTCTAAATCTGTTTTAGTGAGCACTTCTCTTTTGCTGAGATAATCCATCCACCTCACACGTGTGGCATTTCAAGATGCTGATTATTGCACAGGTGTGCCTTAGGCTGGCCACAATAAAAGCCCACTCTAAAATGTGCAGTTTCATCACACAGCAAAATGCCACAGATGTCGTAAGGTTTGAGGGAGCGAAACTGTTGATGGCGTGAAACTGACAACTCCCTGGCAACTATTTAAAGCCAAAACAGGTGGATTCAGCACCACGGCCAGCTCCGCAGCCTACTGAATTGCAATTCAATTGCAAAATAAGCAATTCAGTAGGCTGCGAAGTTGGCTGATAATTGCACATTTTAGAGTGGCCTTTACAAGGTCTCTTTACAAACTCCTGTCCATAGCTCTCTGATTACTGTAAAATATCAATGACAATCACAGTTACTTCTAAAATTCATAATTTAGGGTGTAATTTGTGAAAGTTTACTCATACATCTCTGCATTCTTTGGAGCTTTTGGAGTCTTTCGGCATATGGATGTTCCTCCAGCTGTTGCTGAAATGCATGTTTGTGTGCAGTGTATGGGTTGCAATAAACACTCAGTGACACACTCTCTTCACTATGTATTCTGGCTCACTATTGTCCATCTACTATCTAACCTACTCAACAAACCACAAAATTGAGACTATAAACATCTGAGTTGCATGTCTACTCCTCACCCCTAATTTTAGTTGCTACACCTGCACATCCAACTTCTAAAAAGGAAGTTTAATTTGGTGCTGAATAATTACACTCATGTTTAATTTGGATGAAAGTGTGTACAGATAAATCTTAAGAAATTATTGAGTAACATAGTACTGTCCAGGAATAATATTTTATCATTACGCTTTTTTGCCTTTAAATAATTCAAGTTCAAAGTCTAAAGTATTTATTGTCACATCAACCAAACTATTCAGAATATTTTCATAACTTTGTAGGAATAGCTGAAGAGAGCCACTAAATGCGGGAGTGAGGGAGAGAAGGGATGACATGCAGAAAATTGTTCTTTCCTTTTGTCAAAGTATTGACTTAATGGATTTTCTATTGTAACATGACCTAGAGCTTGCATTGCATATTGAATTTGAATTTGTGCACCATGTTGACATGTGAAAACTTTGGTTTTGTTCTTTACACCACAACTGTTGTGTTGCCAATGTTAAGGAATAGCTCTTTGTAGGTCTAAATCAGATTTGGGCAATTATTTTTGCTTGAGGGCCACATTGAGCTTTTGAAACCAAGTAAAGGGCCGCATTTGAAAGCGATAGGAAAACAGGAAATGTTAGTTTATTAAATTGACCCCGCCCCCCACACATTTACGTGCGTATCCTACTTTTGTTACACCATTTCCTTGTTTGACTGTAATGTTTTTAGTTTAACAAATATTGTCAGTGAAAAGTACCCAACTTTGTGACGCGATATCTCCGGCTATCATTAATCCACATGGATGAACCACTCCTCATTATTTGCATTGGCATTATTTTATCAGCGGAACCCCCTCTTTCCAACCATATTGGTACCTTGTTGGTATTGTGCTGGATGATGTTTTACATCATTGCAGCGTTGCTATTTTGTCATTTTCAAGTCCTACTTCCTGTCTGTAATGTGTTTAGTAAAAAAGACAAAAGTAAAAAAAACATGACCAACTTCGAGGCGCGATAGCTCCGGCTCTCATAAACTCACATGGATGAGCAAACATTCATTATTTTTGGCTGATCTTCATCTTTCCAACGTTATAAAACTTTAGTTGCTAGCAAAATACAGTTTGTGAGATAATTGCGATACAATCGCGGGAGACTGTGGAGGGTAAAAACGCCCGGCGGGCCGCATCTGGCCCGCGGGCCGTAATTTACCCACCTCTGGTCTAAATGATATGAGCATAGCTTATAACTGATGGTACAGTAGGTACAGATGCTTTAGTTAATTTTGCCTGTATTTAACTGTTAGCTGTTAGTACGTATTGCTTGTTCTATTTATTATTTTAAACATAGGCTATCGCAAAATACAACTGGGGGATTTTCAGTTTGTTATAGTGCTTCCTAAATGTAGCAGATCACTTCATGCCCTCCATCTGTATTTCGCGCCATGGCAACGCAGTGACTTGACGTCATATGCAATCAAGCTATTAGGGTCTTTTTTGTTTGCGCTGCAGTAAATTTGTAAACGTGGGGCCCCTAGGCTGCAGCCTACGCAAGCCTGTGCATTAATCTGCGTCTGATGATGGGATTGATGTGATGACTGGGAACATGTGCACCGAATTATGGAAGGGAGGAGTCATTGATAAATGATGATCATGGCTGAGTTGCACCACCTGGGGGAAACAGACACACAGAGCAAAGACAAACACACAGAAAAACAGGAACACAAAACAGGTAATACAGAAATTCTTGTCCTCTTACACTGGGGGACGTAACACATACCTCAAGCGACTCTGTTTGTGGCGTGTGTGCAGAAAAGGCTTCTTTCGCATCACCTTCTCCTGTACACCTTCTCAGTGCGCTGAATTGCTGAACTATGCACAGTGACACCATCTACAGCAAGATGATGTTGTAGGTCTTTGGAGGTGGTCTGTGGGCTGTTTTTGACCGTTTTCCACATCCTTTGCTTTTGCCTCTCCAATATATAAAAAGAAATGTGCCTTTGTGGACACTGACAGCTTAAATAGCTTTTTGTAGCCTTCTCCTAAACCATAATGTTGAACAATCTTTGTTTTCAGGTCATTTGAGAGCTGTTTTAAGGCCCCCATGTTGCCACTCTTCAGAGGAGAGTCAAAGTGAAAAACACCCTGCATTTGGCCACCTTAAATACCTTTTCATATGATTGTATAGTCAAAGGGGTAAAAGGATAGAATTAATGTGCATTTCTGAAGTTAAAGCATTAATAATTAATATTTTTCCTTTTCTCCCCTGTTTTCAATAGTCTGAGTTAAGAATGGAGAAAAGCTTAATAAATGTGCATAGAGGATTGATAGTATAGACGATGTTGATATTTCCTATCTAACTATCTGACCCCATAATGATTATTGATCCGTGGGTGTAAACAGCTACGGAAAATAAATACTAGAGCGACCCGGGAAACTAAAGCGTTGCCCGCAAGTCAGACACGGTGCAAAGGCTACCTAGCTTGAATGTGTGCGTGATAAGGCCTGAAACTTAAGAGCAGGCCGCAACAAGATAGCTAACGTTCCCATTAATGACTCCACTGGAGATGTTCTGGGAAATGATTTAGCATGTCTATGACAGAACTTAGTAATTGAATAATATTTATTTCCAGTTAAAGGGCATCGAAGCACAACGATTTAACCAGACACAGAATTACACAATACAATACCAAGAATTACATGTCGTCTACACTCCTAAATATGATCTACGATCTAAGTATGTCTTATACGGTTCAGTCTATTTCAACACTTATTCAACACATTTGCTATGGCGCGCACTGAACATGGGCCAGGAGAATCGTTAAAGAGAACTGATTAACCTTAAACAAAGGTTTATATTTGCACCGAGAGGTGACGCCCACCTATCTCCCGCTGCATACGAAATAAAGATCAGTTCACTGGCTAATATTGGAAAACAAAGGAGTACATCAACAATTAGATTATGCGTCGCCTTGGCGGCGCTATCCGGGTTGTAACAAAAGGGCTGAGTTATAACATGTGAATATGCTTCACCGTAGAAAGCTAACATTTGTCTCTTCTAATCGCTCTGTGGAGAAAATCATAGCCTTGCATGTAGTAAAAACAAAAACTCCCTTTATCAGATGATCCGTCAAGCCCCAAAATGACATATCATGATATACAGTATAATGTTTAGTTCTCAGCTTCTTGTTGACTACCCATAGTGGGGGGGGTTTCCCCCCTTCCTTCCAGGTCTCACTCCGGCAGTCGTCAAGAGTGTGAGAGACTGCTAGTCCTTAGACAGCTGCTATAATCAGTCCTGTGAAACATAAAAATCCACTACAATTGGACCCAAACCAATTGTGTGTTCCAATTAACCAGTGCTAGGTATTTACAGGTATTCAAATCAACAAAATTACAAGGGTGCCCAAATTTACAAGGGTGCTGCCTAATTTGGTTTTGATGCAATGTCTGTTATGTTACCTTTTTTGTTAACTGTGGTTGTTTCTTTTAAAGTCTTGTTTTATTGTTTTTAAATGTTAATTCCATTGAGTTTATACATTTATTCCATTGTAGTGTCTTGGTTGCTGTATCTAATATTTATATTGTTGTATCACGAGGCACAACTGTAAAAGCGACTCTGGCCTCAGTACTTTTTTTTTCCTTGTGTAAATAAAGGTAATAATGATACCTGTCTGTTCCACAGAGATGACTGTTGTAAGCACCTTTACATCAACATTAAGGTAGTCCAATTCAATCAAAGGCCCTGTCTGTATCCAGGGAAACCACAAATTCAGGGGAGTTTAAAAACCGTTTGGAATAGATAATGTTAAACAAGGTCAAAATATAAACAAAACATTGTCTACCCTGTGTGTTCCTCTGAGATGACTACTGAGAGGACCACTTCCAGACGCCTGACAATCAACTTTGCAAGCCCCTTTACATCAACATTAAGGAGGCTAAGAGGCCTGAATAAAGAACAGGATGTGGGGTTTCCCTTTCTTAAGACAAATTGCTATAGATGCTTGTGTTAAGGTTGGGGGGCAGAACGCCATGATCCAATGACTCATTATACACAGATAAGATCAAGGGGGCTAACTGGGATTAGAATGTCTTTAAAAACTCTGTTTGAAACCCCTCCAGATGTAGAGATTGGTTACTTTGCATAGATTTGATAGACTCAACCACCTCTTCAAGCATCAGAGTCGGGTCAAGGTCATCTGCAACATCAGTGGCATCAGTGTCTAACATATCCAAAAACTAAGTTATATTGGCGGAGTCTGCTGTGAACTCGGATGTGTAAAGTGAGTAATAGAAATATTTGATGGTGTCATTGATCCCTTCACGGTCAGGAATTATACAATTACAATGATCTTTAATTTGTGGAATCAGACGAGTGGCAGCACGGCGATATATTTGGTGTGCCTACAGATGGATCGCTTTGTTACTGTGTTTGTAGTAGGAAGCCAGAGAAAAGCAAAAGTAACCACTACGCATCTTTGGTGGATAAAAGTTTAAGTTCAGACTGTAATTTAAAGCGTTGTTTAAACAGCTCCGGAGGTGATGTCTGTGCACACTGGCAGTCCAGGTCACGAATATCCTAGGAAATTTTCTCTAGTTTGGCCGTAGGGGCTTTGTTTAGATGAGAAGATTACGAGGTAATCACGCCTCTTAGATAGGCCTTAGGCATCTCCCATAGGAGCGAGGGGGAAGTTAAGCCAGTCTGACTAGAAAGAAGAAAATTATCAATAGAGGTGGTGATACAGGTACAGAAGATAGCATCAGAAAAGAGAAGAGAGTTGAATCTCCAATAGGAGGGAATGTGAGGTTTTGCTGATAGAATTATTTAAAGAAAAGGACCATAGTCAGAAATTATAATAGGCAGGTATTCGGAAGAGTTCATATTCGGGAGCAAACAAAATATCCTCAATGAAATAGTCAATATGAGAAAAAAAGTGATGTACGAAAGAGAAAGTGTACTCACATGCCTATGGATTTTGAAATATCCACAGGTCGGTACACCCACTCATATAATGGTGTCATAAAATCTGAAAAGACATACTAAAGGGAGACAACGTTTTGGAATTAGAGCCATCCAGATTCAGATCAATAACACAATTTACAATTACAGCATGCATCAAACGATGGGTTTAACATGAAGTAAATTGTCTCTGTTCATTGCAAGACCAGAGCTAAAATCAGGGAATATAAATACCTTTTTCCACCGAAGTAAAGCTGTTCTGTTTTTCCTTCTCAATGCCTTATCATTATCTTGTGGAACCTCGTTGCCTCTGGGCTTTATCACCTCCACCTGAGCTCTGGGGGAGCTTGGAAGATTGAGGGAAGGATCTGAGCAATAAAAACAGTCAGATAGCCAACAGGATCAACCCCTCAGAGCCCTAAGGATTACCGATCACTCTGAGGTTACAACATCTTGAATGAGACTTACAATTTTCAGTGTTATTTACCAAACTTCAATTTTAGTCAAAGCTCAATATTTGGTCACTGTAGCCAAACAGGTGGTGTTCCAAACCTTCAAGATGGTGGGGCTGTACGTCTACAAACTACATGCAGGTCTGCAGAAATGTAGGCAATAGCAGCATCAATGGCAGATTTCAGCTGTACAACCAGTGTAGCCATAATTTCCAATGATAGTTGTGGGTCTGCCAGCATGACCAAGGTGGACTTTTTCCTAGTGTAGAGGGAGGCTAGAGGCATTTTCCTGGCACTCTGAGTTGGCCGTTGTTGTAGAAACGCTGGATACAGTCCATTTGCATCTCAAAGCATGTAGCATTATGTGAAAAGAGTAAGGCTTATTATCAATAAACCTTGCTTTGGTTGAATTGAAAATGTGATAATGTTACCTAAAGCACAGGAGCTTCAACAATGTGTGACCTCTCACTTCACATGCTAAACCATCATGGTTCATGTAAACCCAGAGTTGGGTGTTTGTAGTCTGGTGTTGTCAGAGAAGTGTAAGCATGAGTGTGTGGTTGGTAAGGATTCACTGGTGGTGGGCAGGGTTGAGTTTTTTGCCTTTTTGTGTAGTGTGGTGAATGTTTGTAGTCAGGTTAAGGGGAGGAATGCTAGGTTTAGATGTTGTGGTCGGTGCTGCTAGGGATTTTATGGGTGTTACTGATGTCACGGGGGAAATGGTGCATGAGTTGATGAAGGGGAAGGGGGAGGGTAGGTAGGGGGCTAGGTGGGGGGATTAGGGTAGGGGGTTGTATGTTATTTTATAGGGTAGTGGTGTGTGTTGGGTGGTGTTGGCTTGGGTG
>JACXGM010017956.1:0-19386 GCA_016801145.1 Umbra pygmaea | reverse complement strand
CACGCACGCACGCACGCACGCACGCACGCACGCACGCACGCACGCACGCACGCACGCACGCACGCACGCACGCACGCACCCACACCCCATAGCCTCTTTGCGAGGTATTGTGAGTATTACACTTCCATTATGAGCATTCTGTATTTGTTATCGTTATCCCGGTTTTGACCTTTGCCTTGTTTAACCCGTATTTTGATTTTGGATTGTCCTATGTACCTTTACTAACCTGCTATTGATATTCTGGCCTGAACCCTGATCTGTTTATTCATTTATTCTGCCTTGGATAATATTCTGTGCCGTTGCCTTTTGTTTGGACATATATATTTTACCTGTTTGTAATAAACAGTGTTCCTTTTTAATCTTGAGAAGTGATTCATTACAAGCTGTCATAAGTTGGTACATTAAAACAGGTTGCAACCACATATGACAAGGTCATGGCCTTTAAATATGGGCTCTCAAATAACCCATGTAAATCTACAGTGGGGAGAACAAGTATTTGATACACTGCCAATTTTGCAGGTTTTCCTACTTACAAAGCATGTAGAGGTCTATAATTTTCATCATAGGTGCACTCAACTTTGAGAGACAGAATCTAAAACAAAAATCCTGAATATCACATTGTATGATTTTTAAATAATTATTTTGCATTTTATTGCATGATATAAGTATTTGATCACCTACCAACCAGTAAGAATTCCAGCTTTCACAGACCTGTGTAACAGGATACCCAGAGTGGGACTCATGTTCAATGTGAACCGAGCATGGACTGAGCATGGACTCCATTATATCCTAGGGTTTGCGTTGGGGTTTTCATTTATATATTCTATGCAATGCATGGTGTTTTGTGTTTCCTTTATTTTGAAATATGTATCATTTCCTTAGGGGTCAACCACGCCTCTTCCCTAGCTGAGGTTACTAGTAATTAGTGTTCAGGCCAAATGAAGCTGTATTGACTAGATTGGTTTGATTGCATAGTGGGAAAAGCCGTGTCCTGTTAGTTCAGTTACATTCTTGTACATAAGAAACCTCAGCTAGGGAGGCGGTGTGTATTATTGATTACTTTTCGGGTGATGTGCTGTGTATGCTGTCAGAGTTCGATCCGGGACTATTCTTGTTTTAGGTTGTGACAAGTGAGTCGTCCTAGTCGTTTCGTATATGCGTTACGAGTGTACATTTAGTATCTTATGTCCTGACGTTGTGCCAGTCACTCATTGTATAGAGTGTGCATATTTCCAGGAGGGCTATTTGTGAGTATTAGCACCAGCGTACCGTGCAGCTGTCAAATGCACGTAGGCTAGTTCTCTGCATTCTCATAAGCGCACTTCGACAGGACTATAACTTGCAACCGGCTAACATTGTGGTTCCGGACCAACCTGAATAAAACCTATCAGCATTTCCCACCACCAATTTTGTCTTGTCGTGTTCCTCTCTACACCGCATCACCAAGTTGTGACAACCTGTTAGTTTTTTTTAAGAAGCCCTCCTGTTCTCGACTCATTACCTGTATTAACGGCACCTGTTTGAACTTGTTACCTGTATAAAAGTCACCTGTCCACACACTCAAACAGACTCCAACCTCTCCACAATGGCCAAGACCAGAGAGCTGTGTAAGGACATCAGGGATAAAATTGTAGACCTCCACAAGGCTGGGATGGGCTACAAGACACTATGCAAGCAGCTTGGTAAGAAGGCAACAACTGTTGGTGCAATTATTAGAGCATGGAAGAAGTTCAAGATGACGGTCAATCTCCCTCGGTCTGGGGCTCCATGCAAGATCTCACCTTCTGGGGCATCAATGATCATGAGGAAGGTAAGGGATCAGCCCAGAACTACATGGCAGGACCTGGTGAATGACCTGAAGAGAGCTGGGACCATAGTCTCAATGAAAACTATTAGTAACACACTACCCCATCATGGATTTAAAGCCTGCAGCACACGCAAGGTCCCCCTGCTCAAGCCAGCACATGTCCAGGCCCGTCTGAAGTTTGCCAAGGACCATCTGGATGATCCAGAGGAGGAATGGGACAAGGTCATGTGGTCTGATGAGACAAAAGTAGAGCTTTAATGTCTAAACTGCACTTGCCGTTTGGAGGAAGAAGAAGGATGAGTACAACCCCAAGACCACCATCCCGACCGTGAAGCATGGAGGTGCAAACATCATTCTTTGGGGATGCTTTTCTGCAAAGGGGACTGCATGACTGCACCATATTGAGGGGAGGATGGATGGGGCAATGTTTCGCGAGATCTTGGCCAACAACCTCCTTCCGTCAGTAACAGCATTGAAGACGGGTCGTGGCTAGGTCTTCCAGCATGACAACGACCTGAAACACACAAACTGGGCAACTAAGGAATGGCTCCGTAAGAAGCATCTCAAAATCCTGGAGTGGCCTAGCCACTCTCCAGACCTGATCCCAATAGAAAAACTTTGGAGGGAGCTGAAAGTTCGTATTGCCCAGCAACAGCCCGTTAACCTGAAGGATCTGGAGAAGGTCTGTCTGCAGTGTGTGCAAACATGGTCAAGATCTACACTGTAGTATCATTGCTATAAAAGACCCCAGTATAAAATTCAACTGCTCTATCTGGAGAGAAGCTGGGTAATGCGGACATTTGATCCAACCCGTATCATGCTCTTGTCTAGTAGCTCATGTTTAATACAATGTGGTTAAATGGGGCTCGGCAACCTTTGAAATGTAACATTATTTATTTATTTATTAAATGACAAATTAAGTGTATGCTGATCAAAATGCCTGATAGGCATCTTGAATAATATGCATTACATAGGGTAGTGAAGGGAGATAGAGATCAACAAACATTTATCAGATGGAGCTGTATGTCATGTGATTAGGGATAGCTGGCTAATACCATATCCAGCTGACCACCATTTTGGAATGTGAAAACTGATGATGGTCACCATGAAAAGAATTTGGAATGGACCACATGGGGTTAGGGGTACTTAAGGGGGATCCAGGAAGTAGAAGGGGGTTGTCATGGGAGAGGCGAAAGGAAAGGACATGAGATATGGCAACTCACTCTGTCTAATTTAACTATTAATAAAGCGTGTTGAATAATTGTAAACTCCTAATCATATTTGGATATAAAATAATTTAATAACATGGCTAGGATTTTTACCAAAACAACACCTGCACAACTCTTGGTTGTGAAGCACCAACCACGTGTATGGAAGAAAATTATGTTGAATGTGAACTATTCTGTATATTAATTTCGCTGAATTTAAACATACAAATTTAAACTGAACCTGTTTCACTGTTGATTTTATTTAATTTTAGTATTTTTTCGTACCCAACATTTCTAGTTCGTTATTTTTTTCTCACAAATTTATCGTAAGTTATTTTATTTCAGTTTTTAAAAATGTTTTTCATTTATAGTTTCAGTTTGAGGTTTAGTTTACGATAATAACCTTTGTACCCACACTCTCTGCTTATGCAATCATGCGCATGTAATCCAGGCAGATTGTGGTTTGGGTTTGTCCAGCTGGAAAATGCAGGGACGTCCCTGGAAAAGATGACATCTTGGTGGCAGCATTTGTTGCTCCAAAATGTGTACATATCTGTCTGCATTAATGGTGCCCTCACAAATGTGCAGGGTATATTACATAGTTAATTTGAATTTCAAAATAATATCTTGTTCGTTTTTTTGCATTTTCCATACTGTCTTCTTTATAATTGGGGTTGTACATTGCTCATTTCTATTGACACACAGATGGAGAACCTGTGGTGGAATTTCCATATACTTTTCATTAAATATGTTTGGACCAATAGGATGCCTTATATCTACACCTTAGGTGTCACCTTGAAGTATTTAGCAATATATTAATTATATAATCAATATATTAATCATGTGTTTAATCAAGTGATATGTTAATCAATGCATAATAAATAACAGTGTAATCAGCACAAATTATGAGTATTGTGAAAATACCTACATTGGAAACAAATTAGCTGAAAAGACATGTATTGAGATACTATTACAGCCTGTTAGAACTAAAAGGAGGCCTTAAAGGCCTCACTGTTTATGTAGACAGCATAATTATAAATCTGTTATGAGAACACCTGGTAATGTGAAAGTATCAAGTCACAATGGTGCAGTGAAATACCCTCAAGCAGGAGGCCTCAAGGCCTCAGTAGAACTGTTGGGAGTATATAGGCCTGAAAGCCTCATTGTTTAAGGAGTTCTGGGTTCTGTGCCACCAAGTGCATCATGGGATGTTACTGTCAAGGGCATCCGAGGGCACGTGTACACACATTAACATAAGTTAACATAAAGGGATGACCAATTTCATCATGGTTTGAAATAACGAGAGTCAATGGTTGAAAAGGTCACAAGGTTGATTAGGGCCGCCTCAGTAATTATTATATTGGTGGGCATAACTGATAAGGGTTCATATAAAATGGCTGTACATCCTTGATTGCCCCAGTATTCTGATGCTGAAGATGCTCAACTTTATGTTTGCTCAATAAAGTATTTTTGGATTATAACAACTGCTGTATGGAATAATTCTTTGAACTTGGATTATTGATATTTCTTTATCATATAAGGATTATTTTCCACTACAACCTCAAAAACTGAATTATTACAACTACATTTGAGTCAAACAATATCTAGGATACCTAAGACTTTTGCATAGTACTGTAAATTACAGTACTTCTATTCACAACATGTAGGTCATTTATGACAAAATATAAGCATGTTCACTGAGCAAGGTACGCAGTATCAAAACCCCAAAACAAGCGTCATAGTAGAAGCTATGGGATAACATTGTAGTTAGTTTACCAGTGCTCTGTTGTTCTATACTAATGGTCGGGGCAATTTTAGAGCTCTATGCAGTCCCCGCTCTAAGACCCAGGAATCCATACTCAACACAGGCAGCACAAACCGACAAGTCTACCTTCGAGCTGCACCAAACATATGGATTACCTGGACAGGGAACGGAAAACAGCATGGGGTGAGGCAAACAGACTGGCTGGGCTGAGACCCTATCGAACAAGCCGCCCTGTCCCACCGACGGTCAGTCAGCAACTACACTTCGACTAGACTTCTCAAGACCTCCGGCCAGCAATGCACAATGTTTAACTGTCCACAGATGAGCATATGTGACTTGACAACTGTGATATGTCCACACCCTAATACTATTTGATGATGCATCTATTCAATCATCAACATTGGATTGGTAAACTATTTGGCCATCTAACCATTCTGACATTTGACCACTCAGCCATCTAACCACTCGGACATTTAACCACTCTGAATTTTGACCACTCGGTAATTTGACCACTTGGACAATTGACTATTCATCCATCTAACCACTCGTCCATCTAACCACACGTCCATCTAACCACTCGTCCATCTAACCACTCGGCCATATAACCATTTGGACATTTAACCATTCGGCCATTTAACCACTAAGCAATTTAAACACTTGGCCATTTATCCACTCCACCACATAACCACTTGGCTATTTAAATACTCTGCCATTTAACCATTTGAACATTATGTAAGCATGGTTGCACCAATGCTATATGGGGTCCCGGCATCCACCTGAAAACATTGTAAAAAAGAGACCATGCATGATAACCCATTTTGCTTGAATAGCCTGGTACCTTTCTAAGTAGCAATTAGTGTTCAGTGTCCAGCAGTTCTGTTCAATCTGCTGTGACCAATCCAGTAAAATTGTTTTAAAACCCCTTCATCCAACAGCAGTTGTCAAAATATTTTAACAATATCCAGCCTAAAAGCGCAAATGAGCAAGAAACAACAGGTTGATGCAGAGTGGCTTGGTAAAACTCCCTAGGAACCGAACCAAGAAGAACTCGAAGACTCAAGGGGGTACCGGGTGAGCAGTTGGGACATAAAGGGCAATAGATCATCATGCGACGATAATCATCAATCAGTGTGAAAACGCCAATGAAGAAGTGAGGATTGTGCAGCTCTGACTACACAACTGAAAACCAAACAAACCAACAGCTAGACATCTTACACACATTTCACACCAAAAACAGACCAAATGCAGCTCCTGATAAAAAACAGTGGCACAATATACAGTATACTGCTGAAGGAATTATATATTTGGATGATGGAAACAGGAACCAGCTGGACATGATACCGGGAGGGAGGAGTCATTGATGAGTGATGATTAGTGCCACCTGTATTGAACACACACAGAACAGAAGAGAGACACACTTACACAGAACACTGACAGGACTGCGGGATGTAAAAAAACATTGTAAACTTGTAATTGTAAATTGTTTGTAGTTTTTGTAATATTTTATTTTCTTTGAGATGTGTGAAAAAATCTGATTCAATTTTAGAATTCTAAGTATTCTACAACGACATTCTAGAATTATATTGGGGTCTAACGGGTTAAATTCAAGCACTCACAGCATGTCGCTCAGGTCGAGGGGGAACGCCTACAACCAAATGCACACACAATTGTGTAATCTGCACCTTCAAGCCCATGAAGCACAGTAGATCATACAGCTTGTAGTATTCACAATCATCTTATCTCAAACCATCCCACATAGATTGATTGCAATACCTAACCATTACCTCGTAATCACTCTCATGTAATCAGAAGCTGAACAGAGGACATTGTAGCAGATGAATCTCATCTAACTGACTTTGAAGACAGCTCATTAGTACAAATGTCAAACTTTCCTGATCAATGTCGCTAGCAGTGATGTCGCTAGGGCTAAAATGTTTTTTTTGCCCCCCCCCAACATAAATGTACATTATTGATTAAAATCAGTATTTTTTTTGTCAACCATGCAATCGCATATGACAATTCACCATATTCATTGATTGGCGGATCCAAGACCTGGGGGAGACTGTTTTGACTAGAATTAACAGTTGCGACTTGTTACGTGTAGTGACATACATTCTGTGGTTCCTTATGACAGGATTAAAGTGAAGATAGCGTCTTGCTATGTGCATTTTTGGCATAATTTCGATAACTTATTCACAAATGTAAAAGTAATTTACTAAAATTACTCTTTCATTAGTCTGTAAGCCAGCTATCACATTGCTTGTTAACTAATGTTAGTTAATGTTAGCTAACTTTAGGTCTAACCTTCATCAAGGTAAAGAAACTCTACTAGCAGCAATAAAATAGGCTAGGTGAGACAGAAATGATGTTATTGACATCTCAAGACAAATAATCATATCAGAGCACCCATAGATGATTGGTTCTAAACTTGGAGTTACTGAACTGTAGCTGTGGACAAGAAAGTTCCTCAAGAGAGGTGGTGCTTGCAGCTCTGCCGAAGGTCAGTCAGTTGAGAAACAAAGATTTGACCAGTTCCAACAAACAGATACAAAGTTTGAATGGATTGATCACTCATCAAGCCTTTAGTTGTTGTAAATTTGAGTTCAATCAGAATAACTTGTCAAAACAGGCAAGAATAAGAGAATGAAGCTGCACTCTGACACGGCTGAGGGAGCTGGCCTGGTGGAGGTTAGTGATCAACTAGAAATAAATTGGAAGATGTTTAAGTTTTCAGTTAACCTCTTAGGGGTAAAAACATACCCAATGTTAACCTCTTGTTACACTGGACCTGAGGCAAATATAAACATACGGTTGATATTTTTTTAAAGAAAAGACTTCGACATTTTTAGATATATAAAATTCATTTCAAATAAATATACACAGTGAATTTGGCACATGATAAAATAAAGAAAATGCATAATTATATTCTGTTTTTATTTTTCTAAATCCACTTTGAAAGAACCCTACAAAGTCACATATTGAGATAGGGTGCTGAAACCAACTCAAATCATGTTGCTTAGGGCCTGGCCACATATGTCTAACACTTTAGAATGATTGAGTGAACAGCCAATGAGCTTTAGCATTTTTTGTAAAAGTAAAAGTTTAGAAAAAATGCACCGTGAGGACGTTTACATCCGGGTTGTGAGACAAACAACAAATTGTAAATGATCTCTGTCAATCTTCAGTTAAAATTGTTAATCTTGCACATTTTTAAGATCTTGTAAGGATGACGTATGCTGAAATTGCTGAGCTGTTGACACTTTTTACATCCATCTTTTTTTCAGAATTGCAGGCCTGCTGTTCAAAAACACAAAGTTCTTCATGTATTTACGGATACATTCGGTCCGGTCAAGAAATTACATTTTTCACATAACAAGATGGATTTTACCTGGGAAAACTATGGTTTATGTCATTACAGGCACCCTTTGACAGGGCCGGCCCGAGACATAAGCGAAACCTGTTTGCCTGGCAACATTATATTGTGACCGCAACACAAACTCTGATTTGTCAGTTCAAAATAATAGCGCTCGTAATTCATTGAAATATCATTGTTAATTCAATGCATGGACGGGTAGTGGGTCCATGTTCATGTGTTGCTAAAATTAGTGTATTTTTGGATAAAATAGACACTAGTGAATGTATTTCAACTGTAATTGTGTATTCACATGTGAAACTGCCAATATATTCAATCAAATTCCGTGGACATATTTGTCAATGTTGTTATTACAATGTTGTTATTATGAATATGTTATTAAAAATATATTAACTGCTTTTTTTGCTATCACATACTCCTATTCTTCATTTATACACAATACAATTGTATTTGGTTACAATTTACTAACTTTATGATGATTTAACAATGGTTATTGCAATGAATTAAAAGAAGTGCTAATATTTTTTAGGGACAAATCAGAGTTTGTGTCGCGGGCACAATATAATTTTGCCAGGCAAACAGGTTTCACTTATGTCTCAGGACGGCCTTGCCCTTTGATGACCAAAAAGAAGGATTTACGACTGTAAGTACTATATTTTTTAGTACAATATGTTATTTTCTCAATAATAATACAAAAATGACTAGCCGGGTGAACAAGCTAACAGCTTTTGTTACTGGCTATTTACATCACATTATGACTGATAATTATCTGGTTGTCCTAGCTATTTTAAAACCAAGATATTTGTAGAACCCCACCATTCTAAGCTTTAAGGACATATGAGACATGTATATATAACTTAAATATTGCATTTGTGAGCTTTGATTTTATTCCTTATTGTATTTTCTATGAAGTGAAAAAAAAGTATAATTGTTTTCAAGATGCATATCCGACAATTAGTAGTCGTAACGTTGTGAATTTTATTTTTACATTTGTTACATTCCTGAGTGTCTAAGCTTTATGTAGATATATAACATGTATATATAACCTAAAAATTGGACTCACAGTGAACTGTGATTCTAGTCCAGTTTTATTTTGGGAGGGGAAATCTCCCGCGGGCGGGATACTGAACACTAAGAGGTTAAATTGGTCTGTTTTTAATGACATAGGCCTAACATGATAAAGTTTAAGCTAAATGATTTATGAGATTTGCAGTTTAAGAGATTTACACATCAAACATCAGTTTTTTCATCATTATTCTCTCTAGCATATCATTTAAATAACTGAGTGATTTAGCAAGACTAAATGTTTATTTTATCAAATTTTTTTACTTGAAGGGTCATGCAAAAGGGGAGACTGAGTGAGAGGGAGAGCAACCATTAAAAAACTGTACTGGGGGAGCAAGCCCCTAGACCCCCCCAGTATAGGCTTAGCCCCCTATTCATACATTTCTAGTGACATCCCTGGTGGACACATGGTTACTGTAGATTGGGAGAAACAGAAGGAATGAATGTAGTTATTGAACCTATGACCATCCACAATCCCCAAAACCATGGAAGACATGCATCACAAAACAATACACAGGAACTCTGCACCAAATCTGGGCATGGAAATTGCCAGCTGCCAGAGCCAAGCGACTACCATGTGAGTATAGCACTCAACAAAACTAGAAAATAAGTTGCATCTATGAGGTCAAATAGAGCCAAAAAACATAATGTTCACTTCCTGCTTCCAGTCTGATTGGTTTTTAAAATCAGAAGTTTAGATGTCAACGGTTAATTTCTAACATGTACGGTTTACGAGCTATTAATTGAACGGTCTGGGATGACAATCTAGAGTGTCAGTCGAACTTGAATACAGTATATTTGTCGAAAAACTGCATGTATACTATTGAAACTGCATTGTTGAGCACAGTGGCCCTCATTTATTAAACGTGCTTAGAAACCAGTGTAGATTTGAGCACAGAAATCATCTCACGACGACACTCACGTGCGATTTACAGAACATTCGTATCACTCCAATTCCAGCATACGAATGAACGGGTGTTGATAAATCAGACGGTTGAAATCCATCGTAATTTAAATATCACGCCTACATTTATGCACGGATTAGAGGCCTCGCCCTTATAATAATTTATCTGAGATAAAAAAAGACCTCAGGTCTCAGGTGCAGGCCAACCGCTTGGTTTTAACTGGAAGTTAAAAATCAGGCATCAATTGTTAAATGAAAATGCAGTGTTGACTGACTGAGGTTACTGCTACAGTCATTGAAAAATGTTAACGAGAACCTGAAGTGCGTTACAAATGAATTAATTATTTTCACTAAACCTTCCACATTGTATTTTTTAAGTAGGGTGAAGTCAGCTAAATTGGGCCATCAGATACAATGGGCCAAATAATGTTGTAGTGTCATATGTTTTAATATATTTACAGCAAATCACTGATCTTGCATTGTTGCTTCAACACTTGTAGACTTGTAACAAGAGTTTTGATTGGTCTGAGTTTTCTAGACAGGAAGAGCAGAAAAATTATTTTATATCTCATGCAAAGCTTATTTGATGGTATTATAAGCCCTTTACCAAAAACTGGCCCATTTTAGCTGACTTCACCCTAGCTTTCTTACACTAGATAGCACTTATAATAGAAGCTCAGAATAAGATCCTTTCTCCTTCGTAGAGCCCAATATCGTGGAGAACCCTGCATGCCATTGGTTGCAGGCATGCTCTGGTGTGTATAGCAATCCCCCCCACCCCACCCGCTTACCCAAGACAGAGCCACCTGCCCTTGAGCAAACTGATCACTCCACTGTGGTTTGTGTGCGTGTGTGCGCACTGTTGAACATGCGCTCCTGCTTGTTAGGGGATTTGCAAGCGGTGTTATAAGGTACTCAGTCAGGGCATAACCTTTGTCTCATAGAGGAATCAAATCCTTCCGTTTCACCAAAAAACTATGGAGAGCTATTATAATAATTGTACGAGGGCGTAACTCACCGAGGAGATGACTCAAGCCATGCAGTGCGCCCTGTATCATTGTTCCAACGCATCAGTTAACAAAAAATTTAGTTGCGTGTCCCACCCGGCCACCGGCTACCATATTCAGAACAAACATCCTGGCATCACATATGATATGAACGTTGATTGAACGTTGATTGAATTAAAGTTTTTGGTATTGATAAATGCGTAATCATTCAAGGAAGGTGGCTACAGACGCAGTACAATCAATTGCCTGATTTGTCTTTTAATCATAGTTTGAATATAGCCGCCAAAACTGCTGGCATACTTCGACTATTGTTGGCTGCGATATACCAGACCTGTCCCTCATCTCCTGCTGAAAGATCCCAATGTAGATAGCGCGCATTAAGGTCCCCTAGATCTGCCATCGCTTCGACTACAGGACTGCCAAAGCACTTGTTTAAAAATATATATAAATATATATTATTTGATAGAAATTGTTGTTTGCCTAATTTCAGCCCTCATGTTCTAGGCCACCCCGAAGTGAAAGGGAAAAAATAAAACACTTAATAGCAATGTGCTGTATACAATTAATTTGTAATTCTGAAATGTAATTAGCAAAATGGGGTACTTGCGATGCAGACACCTTTATCAATGATTGCCGGTTCAACAATTCACTGAACCAGGTCATATTCCATGAACACAGCTAGTCACACTAGAGAATTTGCGTACACGAAGTCAGACCAGACGTGAGATTTTATCGCAGCCTACGATCACGTTCAAAGTTTGAAATCTCTTACTTTGCGTAGTCACACTAGAGAATTTGCGTACACGAAGTCAGACCAGACGTGAGATTTTATCGCAGCCTACGATCACGTTCAAAGTTTGAAATCTCTTACTTTGCGTAGGAATCGGCGTACGCCCGTCGTGTGCACTGACATTAATATATGTTCATCACAAAAACATTGAATAACACAACAGAGTAATAGCCCCCAATATCACACGAGAACTGCCTCATGACCGAGCACCCAAGATACGATGTGCTAAGTTCACCCAGAGATATTCCACACTGACAGTACCCTCCGTTTGATGCACAGCTCCAGTGGCACCCCATGCCCAGGGGACAACCCAGAGGACGTGGTGCTGGACGATCCAGCCGGTGCAGGTGGAAATCAAGCAGCAGTGAAGGGTTCAACACATCCCGGGCCAGAACAAATGGCAGTCATGGCAATAAGTCCACAGGAACCTGCCCACCTCCTGGTAAACGCGTTCAACCTGCCCATTAGCTTCTGGATGGAACACGGAGGTGAGACTGACTGTGACCCCAAATCTCTCCATAAACACGTGAGTGGTAAACTGGGGACCACGGTCAGAGACAATATCCTTGGGGACCTCATAATGCCAGAAGACATGTGAATAGATCTTACCCGGTCTGTAGGGCCGAGGGCAACCCAGGGAGAGGTAGGAGATGGCAGGCTTTTGAGAACCTATCCACAACAAGCAAGATCGCAGTGTTCCTCTCAAAGGGAGCGAGATCAGTGATAAAATTGGTGGATGAATGCGACCAAGGTCATTGTAAAATAGGAAGATGCATTCATTTCCCTGCAGGGGATTGTGCTTTACTCTGGGCACAATTCAAGCAAGAGGAAATGTAAACCCTCAAGTCTTCAGCTAAGGTGGGCCACCAATACTGCCCCCAGGCAGTCAATCATATGGCCAATACCAGGATGACTGGATGAGGGGTTGGTGTGTGCCCAGCAGATGAGCATGTCCCTAACAGCCATAGGCATGTATTGGCTTTCGGCAGGATATTATGCAGGAGCTGGCTATGTGCACAAAGCCTGCTGAATTTCTGTGTCCAATTCGCACAACACAGGGGCCACTATGCATGCCTCGGTAATGTCAGGGCTGTCATCTGCTTGGAATTTATTCACGTCAAACTAACTGTTGTAGTTCAAAGGCCCAACCATGGACTAGAGTCAAAAATTAGCAATAGCTATAAACTCTTTTTGCATCGCATCAGTTACAGACTTGTCTTGTACTATGTTTAATTGCACTGTCCATGTCAAATAAATAAAAAGAAAGAAAGAAAGACGTGGCAACGCATCAGCTTTCCAATTCTTACTGCCTGATATATAGGACAGAGCATAGGTTAACCGGGTAAGGAACAAAGACCACCTCTCCTGGTGAGGATTTAGTCTCCTCGCTGACAGAATGTGCTCCATGTTAAAGTCCAAATGAGGAAAGGGTTTTAGCCCGCTCGAGCCAGTGCCTCCATGCTTTGAGAGCATTGACAATGGCCAACAGCTCATGATCGCCAACGTCATAGTTGCGCTCGACAGGTGTCAGCTTCGGGAATAGAATGCACCTGGATGGAGCTTTGCAGGGGCCCTCTGTGACAGCACTGCCCCAATTCAACTCTCAGAAGCATCCACCTGCAATGCCGGGTCAGGGTGAACTGCAATGCCGGGTCAGGGTGGGCCAGGACAGGCGCAGATGAGAACAGAGCCTTCAGTGATATGAAAGCCCTGTCCTCCTCATCGGTCCACCGCAATCTGCTTGGCCCACCCTTCAACAGGGATGTTTCCACCTTGCCAAAACCGAGGAATCGCTGCACTGCTTTTACAGCCGGCTAATTACACACAGCTTCAATGCGATCCTCCTCCATCTCCACCCTGTTTGAGGAAATGTGATAACCCAAGAAAGAGATGGCACGTTGAAAGAAAAGGCATTTTTCAGCCTTTACTTACAGCTCATGCTCCAACAGCCTCCCAAGTACTTTGCAGACCAAGGACATGTTGTTCGCATGTGGCTGTGTACACAAAGATGTCATCTATGTACACGACCACTCCGCGCCCCCACATGTCCTGGAAGATGTCATTCAGGCTTGGAAAACTGAGGGAGCATTCAATAGACCATTTGACAGGACATACAATTACTTGTAGTGGCCTGTAGTGGTGCTGAAAACTATTTTGTACTCATCTCCCTCTCGGATACGCACAAGATTGTAGGCGCTTTGTAGGTCCAATATTGTAAAGAAGCGCGTGCCATGCATAGTCTCAATTACAAAGGAAATGAAAGAGAGGATATATGTATTGTTCAGTGATGTTATTAAGAGCACAGTAATCTAAGCATGGACGCAGACCCCCATCTTTCTTCTTTACAAAAAAGAAACCAGAAGATGCAGGTGACAATGAGGGGCATATGTAAACCCTGGCGCAGCGATTCCGAGACGTATGTTTCCATCACCTTGGTCTCAGCATACGACAAAGGGTATACATGACTCCTTGGCAGTCCAGTTCCTGTTCGAAGGTCAAATAGCACAATCCCAGGGCCGATGGGGAGGTAATTGAGATGCATTATATTTTTAAAAGGCATGTGCAAGGTCGGAAAATTCAATAGGGATAGGATTTTCAGGTGCAATGTTTGAAATTTCCAGCACGTGGTCCTTAGCAAAAATGTAACCCGCCTTTCCAAGCACCCCTGTGACCATCTTTTGATAGACCTGAGAGACAAAGAGACACTGGCCCTCATTTATGAAATCTACATACAACCTAAAATTTGAACATGAGCGTACGCTGCAATAAAATCTCACGCCTGGTCTTACCTCGTGTACGCAAGTTCTCAATGTGAATAGCGGTGTTCATGGTATAACCAACCAACCGGTTCAGTGCATTGTACCAGTGATCATTGATGAATGTGTCTGCATTTTTTTTTGCCACCGGGACCTTTTAGCGGGAGATCAGGGACAGGTCTGGTATATCACAGCCAACAATAGTCGAAGTATGACAGCAGTTGTGGCGGCTATGAAGTCCCTTTCTAGTACATTCAATTTCCATATGATGATGCTCAGCAAACTATGATTAAAAGACAATTTTATAAGATTGCTGGGTTTCCAAATGTGATTGGTGTGATTGATTGTACTGCATCTGTAGACACCATCCATGAATGATTACGCATTTATCAATTGCAAAAACTTTAATTCAATCAACGTTCGGATTATATGTGATGCCAGGATGTTTGTTCTGAATATGTTAGCCCGGTAGCCTGGGGGGACCCGCAACCCTTATTTTTCAAAACTGCAGCATTGGAACATGGCTAAAGGAGGGCGCACTGCATGGCTGGAGTCATCTCCTCGGTGTGTTACGCCCTCGTACAATTATTATAACAGTTCTACATAGTTCTTTGGTGAAACGGTTTGATGTGATTCCTCTAGGTGACAAAGGTTATCCCCTGACTGAGTACCTTATAACCCCTTGCAAATCCACAAACGAGCAGGAGCGCAGGTTCAACTGTGTGCACATGCACACGAAACACAGAGGGGAGATGTATAGGTTTGCCCAAGGGCAGTTGGCTCGGGAGGGGTCCTTGGGTCAGCGAAGGGGGGGACTCAGCACACCCCAGAGCAGGCCTGCACCATAATTATGGCATGCAGGGTTCTCCACAATATTGCGTTGGAGAACGGGGTGCCATACATTGAAGATCCGTGGCCACAACAGCCACCATTGGGGGGTCTACGAAAGAGACTAATTCTGTGCTTCTACAGTAAGTGCTATCCTTGGGTAAGAAAGCTACTAGAATATTTAGTGAAAATAATTCCTTTATTTGAAATGCACTTCAGGTTATCATTTATCACTTTCAATGACTGTAGCAGTAACCTCAGTCCACACCGCATTTTTCCTTGTTCGATTGATGCCTGATTTTAAGCTTCCAAATAAAACCAAACAGTTGACCTCCACCTGAGACCGAAGCGTCTCTATTTCTATCTTGAAGAAATTTATTTTCTTTGACGGATGTTGCTTATCCATGTCGAAAATTCCAAGGGCATGGCCTCTAACCCGTACATATATTTGCGTGTGATATTTAAGTTACAATTGATTTCAACCGCCTTATTTTTCAACACCCGTTCATTCCTACACTGGAATTGGAGTGATACTAACGTTTTGTAAATCACACGTGAGCCTCATTGTAACATGATTTCTGCGCTCAGATCTACGCTGGTTTCTACGCACGTTTGATAAATGAGGGCCGCTTAGTCTATAATGTTTCCAAAGGCTTCTTTTTGGTCATTAGAATTCTCTGTGTGAATATTGAAGTCACCAAGTACTAAAATATAATCTGCCCTGACTACAAGTTTGGTGGATAATTCTGGGAACTCATTGAGGAATACTGTATATGGTCCAGGGGGCCTATGAATATTGACTATGAAAAATGATTGAGGATGCTGCATAACTTTCATAACAAATACTGTACTTTAAAAGAGAGAAAGCCTGCTGTTTTTTTGTGTGTAAATTGATAGTTGGTGTTACAACTATTAGCAACACCTCCACCTTTGCGAGATGCACGTAAAATTAGCATACTGTAAGTCTCAAAGTTGTTGAGCCTAGTGTCAAATCAGTTTATTCCACTCGATAAAGGTTATTGTCACTGTGAATATGGGGTGGTTATGTCCAATGTCAATAGCCTATAGCTCCAGTATGTCATGGTGAGATGACTACAATGCTGACTAGAATGCCATCTGCAGTGTAAACTCAAGACAAATATTATACAATTCTTCAGCCAATCCTTCTATGTCCTCCTGTATCCAGAAAAATGCTACATATGGACAATACCAAAAATAAATGGTCTATTGACTCTGCCTCCCCCTTGCAAAATCTACAGAACTCAGTAGATTGTATCCCCCATTTATATACATTTCTATGTGCTGCTAAAAATCTGTATAATAACTTAAACTGAAACATCCTAAGTTTTGAGTCTGGTGTAGTTTTGCGTGTAAAATCAAAAACCCTATGCCAAGGTAACGGTACATCAAAATCTCTTCCCAGCTATGTTGCATCCTCTATGGAACAGCTGTTAATTTCCTTCTCCTTAAATTAAATTTATATATTTCTTTATGTATCCCTGTTTTCCCCAACTACTTATAATTTTTGATGCAGGGTTGACAAATCAGTTCATTATTTTTCTTCTTTTCCATTTGACTTTTCCATTGACGTGGTAATGCCACAATTATGTGATTATACTTTTGGAAAGAACACACATTTCCATATATTCTTATTATTTGATTATAGGACATCAGTTCCCCAGCCTCATATATAATATCATTTACAAAGATTATTCATTTACATTGATTAAAGAATACAGTTTTTTCAATTAATATACTGGATTTCAATCACAACATTTGTTGCAATATTTGTTCTGCATCTTCAGGAGGATTAAACTGAAATTGCAGCCAACTTTCCATTGCCTGCTTAAAAAATATATATTTTAGACATTATCCCCTTCTCAAATATCCAGGAATGATCAGTTGTGATCTGAATAAATGAAAGGAGACCCTTACCAAACATTGGATGAGATTTCCTTACCATTCTGGGTTCAAATACGTCTTTTGTAAAACCGATGCCGTTAATGAAAGGTCCAATGCCTTAAGGTTCAGTAATTTTTGCCCTCCGGCGTTGTATTCATTGTATAGATAGGCTCTTTTGATTTTGTCTGGCTTGCCATTCCAGATAAAATTACTTTTTTTTTTCTCATTTAATTTAAACAGCATATCACTAGGAGTTGGCAAGTACCATAAGCAGACATGAATGAGAAATAAGGAGTTAATCAAAGAGATCTTTCCACAAATAGATAGGTGCCGGCCTTTCCAAGGTATTAAAATTTTATCTATTTTTGCAAAAAAAAAAATTCTATTGTTATATTTCCACATCCCCATCACACCAATGTATCGGTAAACTACAAGGTAATGTAAATGTTGAATATTTCAAAGCTCCAATATGCAATATTTTACACTTGATCCACTCCTGGATTCCTTTAGAACTATTTAAATTAAGGTAATAATTTTTACCAGTTTTGGATCTTACTAGAACTATTTACATTAAGGTCTTACTAGAAACAATAAAGGATCTGAGAAGAATCCTTTATAAAAAAGGACTTGCTAGAAACCAATGAGAGATCACTAGAACCATCAAAGTTTAGAGCTACCTACAACCAATATTGGATCTCACAAGAACCATGTTACATAGGTTATTCTAAGAACAACAGCAGGATCTGTAAATAACCTTTTTTTTAAAGTTTTTTAAAGAAGCATAAACAGTTCTTTTTTAAAACCATGTTTTGGGGGTACAACTAATATCGTTCTCCAAGACACCTTGCCTGAAAAGGTACTATATAGTGTGTAGAATGACACATATACTGTATATATTTAGATTCAGACACAAACTGGAAAGAAGCAGCATGTGTGTGTTAACGTATGTGACTGATGCAGAGACAACAGAAGCACAAGGTATTCAGCATGTGATAAATCATCTCTCTCAACCGCTCATGGAGAAGATGTCAGCGAATGACAGTGATGAAGTCCACCAAGCCATGCATCTCATGATAGCCACCAGCAGAACCAAGGCACTGGGTTTAAGGACTTAAGGAAAACCAATTTAAATGATAACAACAAGGGGAGGAGGAGTGTGGGTGACTAGCACATACAGCAACTTATGTGTGATGAGAAAAAGAGAGGGGAGAAAGATTCAAAGGCAGAAAAATACCTGTCATTTCAGTTGTGTGGATTGCGCCGGCACATGATGAAATGCCATAAACAGGCAGAGTGGGTGAAAATAGGTCAGACACATTTAGCTTGTGGCTTCATTCTCCAACATGTCATCACCTAAGGAGGAAAAATAAAGAAAAATTGCCTTAACTAGACACATGCCTCAGGACTAAATAGTTTCAGGGTGTTTTCTGGTTGCATCCTATCTTCAAAGCACCCACCACTGTTCTTTATGGCATCCGCCTCCAAGCTCAACATGTACATACAACTGTTGGAGATGGTAGTCATATGGCACATTTATGAATCAGGAAGAGTGGTCGGTAGGGGACTGAAGGATTGGTAGGCATTAGTTGTTGTGAGTCTGTCAGATTGTGAGTCATAAGAGACAGATGTCTGCTTCGTTCCTGAAGCTTCACTTGCCTCTCGCTACATACAGAAATAAATGATATGGCAATTCATAGAATTCAATCTGCTGACCTGTCACATCCAACGTTTGCACACTGCTTGGTTTAATAAGCGCGGGGAATGCTCCTCAACTTCATTGTACTTCCGGTCGCTGCTCCTGCGGCAGACTACGCTTCCCCCGTCTATGCTTAGTTTTTCTTTTATATTTTATCCTTCTTTTATATGATACTGTTATTTTTAGACTTTTTATTGCTAGTTTTTTAGACTTTACGATGGACGTTAGAAAGTGCTGGTTGTTGCTGCTTTACATATACTTATTACAATCCTTGGAAAATCGAGG
>JACXGM010017955.1:7918-19487 GCA_016801145.1 Umbra pygmaea | reverse complement strand
GTTGTAGATGTTTTACGTGATGTGTTAAGGACTGCATTTGTTTCCCTCTGACTAATGTATGTATGTATGTATGTATGTATGTATGTATGTATGTATGTATGTATGTATGTATGTATGTATGTATGTATGTATGTATGTATGTATGTATGTATGTATGTATGTATGTATGTATGTATGTATGTATGTATGTATGTATGTAAGTATGTATGTATGTATGTATGTATGTAATGTTGCCTGTCGTGTCCAGGACACTCTTGAAAAAGAGATTTTAATCTCAATGAGTTTTTTTCCTGGTTAAATAAAGGTAAAATAAAATAAAATAAATAATTCAAGTGAACACAGAATTGTGCTCAAAAAGTAAAGCAGTTCAAAGAAATAAAACTCATAATCGCCTTAAATTTTTGAAATACAGTAGCAACATAGCGTGTTTTAGCCAACATGTTCTAGCCACGCCCCCGTAGCTACATTGTTAACTGAACTAACTTGTTCGGACAAACAAAATCATTTAAAAAAACCTATAAACATAAATCAGTTTTGTTAGAACACCAGACGTTATACTTAGTCTTCCTAAATGTAAAGCTTTTGCTACCTAATCTAGCTAGTTACAGTTCTAAATGTACTAGCAACATGCCTAACCTCAGTGTGTACTGTAACAAAAGACAAAGCAGCGTGTTAGCTAACACTTGCTAGCCGTGATAGCTAACACTTGCTAGCCACGCTAGTTATTGGACTAGCATCATAAAACAAATTAAAACAACCTACCGGTATAAAAATCATTCTATTCAGTTAGAACACCACAAGTTATACTGATCAGTCTTTCTAATCGTAAGGATTTCGCGATCTACTGCTGGATTTTTAGGGGGCAGCATAATTACCTATACAATTACTGTAGTTGGGGAACTTGTTACATATTTCAAATTTCGACTAACCAAAACTAACTTTCAAACACATAATGTACTCACATTCGTATAAACATAAGTATCTAAGAAGAAAACGCCTGTAACTAAGTAGCTATTTCAGGAGGTTAACATGGCGGGAAAAGTGAAAACAAGGCTGCATTTTTCTGACTACACAATAAAAAGATCATTACAGATTTCAAAGAGAAACTAAAGACAACTTACAAAAATGAAAATAATAATGCGTTAAACAAAATGAAACAGTTACTTACTTAAACGATTGTATTCGATGACTATAGTCTTGAATCTGTATTTTGATGTAGCGTACGCTCTTCAAATACTGAAAACGTGTGACGACAACTGGTTGTGGGTTGCTTTATATGACCCCACAAACGGTAACTTCTTCCGTGGTACAATTTGTATTCAGTCTTTTAGGTACTGCCCCTCTCGACCGGGGGAGGTACTTTCTTAAACATTGTTACAGGTCGCAAATTCAAATTAACCAGCTGATATCTGTAAAAAGGAAAATTAAATAAAAAAAATCGAAATTGGAAAAAAATGAAATTTCCTGGAATGGCAGAGACAAAATATTTCTAAATATTTCACATATCTGCCCCGCACAGCTGTGGAACCAGAGGAAAAGTTAGCTTTTTCATTGAGTTTATCTTTTTTTAATGATAGATATTACCATGGTTTCAAATTAATAAAATATATATATACCCAAGATTTTGCTCATGTTGCAGATGTCATTTACTGTTGGAAATGAAATCAGCTATAACTGCAAAGCCACATTTCCAACAGCCATTAATTGTCCTATTTAACATCTCATCCACAGTAATTCTTTGTTGTGACTAATATGATTGAAATGGGGTTGGAGATGGCTCAGCATGGTTAGGGAGGCAGACCTGTAGTAACAAGGTTGCCAGTTATATTCTCAAATGTTGTTGTGTTCTTGGGCAAGACACTTTACCCTCATTGCTCCCATGTCATTGCAGTAACTAAGTACTTACCTGGTCAAATAATGGTAACTACTTCCAGATTTCTATTTTTTACTATAATTGTAATGCCGAATGAACTTGCCATCAATGAAAAATCCTGGAGTCTCGTGTTAAATCAGTGGTCTGATCCGAAATAAACGTGTTTCATACATTCATTGCAGTTGTTTAGATGGTTTGAAATGGTTCATGAAGTTGCAACAGTGATTTCAAAGAAGTCAGTGATGAGGGCAACAGCATAGAGATATTTTACAAAGACAGCGGTGCAGTTGAATATGTACAATATGCGTTAAGTGCGCAATTAAGGCATAAACAGGCAATTTCCATAATGCTAAACAAAGCTTGCAGATCAGTTTAGAGATGACAGAAATCCTTGTATTTAAAAGCGGCTTGCCACCAGCTGGCCGCTGTCCATTAGACAGAGGCAACCGCAAGAGAAAATGAAGCAGTCGGCCAGCCGGCGGCTAGCCGGCGGCATCTCGCAAAAGATGGTAGTGACGTATTCGGCGGTAAACGCTTTCTCCCCGCCAGCGGGACGCCCCTATAGCTGACAGCTTACAGCCGGTGGCAAAACGAAGCCGTGCCGATATTTTTTGCTATATGGGGTAGACAACAAGCAACAACACGGTTTTCATCCGAAAGAACCATTGAAATATGTGGATAAATAAAGTGTAGCAGTGTGAGGTTCTGCCTTCAGCCGAACGTCTAGGCACCGTCTACCATATGCAAAACCGAAAGTCGATACAAACATAGCCTACAATTCAATAGCGTCAATGTTATTGAGTCTATTGCTTCCAAAATCTCACTGTTATTGAGTCTATTGCTTCCAAAATCACTCCACACATCTAGGGCCTCCCTATGAACTTACCACAACTGCTAGTTATTGTAAATATTGCTCTGCCTATTTATTATATATTTTTATTGCAATATAAATTCAATAGCTTCACTGTTGTGGAGTCTATTGCTTCGAAAATCACTACACACATCTAGGTTCTCCCTATGAACTTACTACAACTGCTTTGTTTTGTAAATATTGCTCTGCCTATTTATTATATATTTTTATTGGAATAAATTCAATAGCTTCACTGTTATTTGGTCTATTGCTTTGAAAATCACTACACACATCTAGGGACTCCCTATGAACTTACGACAACTGCTATTTTTTGAAGATCTTGCTCTGCCTATTTATTCTATATTTTTATTGCGATATAAATTCAATAGCTTCGCTGTTATTTGGTCTATTGCTTCGAAAATCACTACACACATTTAGGGACTCCCTATGAACTTACGACAATTGCTATTTTTTGAAGATCTTGCTCTGCCTATTTATTCTATATTTTTATTGCGATATAAATTCAATAGCTTCGCTGTTATTTGGTCTATTGCTTCGAAAATCACTACACACATCTAGGGACTCCCTATGAACTTACTACGACTGCTATTTCTTGAAGATATTGCTCTGCCTATTTATCATATATTTATATTGGAATAAATTCAATAGCTTCATTGTTGTTGAGTCTATTGCTTCCAAAATCACTACACACATCTAGGGCCTCGCTAAGCCAGTAGCATAAAGCCCTGAATTGCACTGCTGGTTTGCTGATAAAGCTAAGCAGGGTCGGGCCTGGTTAGTCCCTGGATGGGAGACAAGTGCTGCTGGAAGTGGTGTTGGAGGGCCAGTAGGGGGCACTCTTCCCTCTGGTCTAAAGATCATTCCCAATGCCTGAAGGGCAGTGATGGGGACATCTGCCCTGCGTAGGTTGCTGTCTTTCAGATGAGACGTTAAAACGGGTGTCCTGACTCTCTGTGGTCACTAAAGATCATAAGAGTAGGGGTGTTAACCCCGGTGTCCTGGACAAATTTCCAATCTGGCCCACATACCATCATGGCAACCTTATCATCCCTGTCTCTCAATTGGCCTATTTATTCCCCTCTTCTCCCTCCCTTCCCCAGGTCGTTGCTACAAATGAGAAAGTGTTCTCAGTCAATTTGCCTGTTAAAATAACGGTTAAACTAAACAAAACTAAACTAAGGTGGATAAAGTTGATGCTCTTCAGTTTGCTGGTTCATTCTCTTAGGCTTGCTTCACTACGGCACTCTCTGCAGTACAGGTTGTGACCCTGCTTCATTTACCTTCTGCACGACATGTCCTGTGTCTTACACGTACCGTAATGATTATGTAAATTCCGAAATGTAATAAATGTACTTTGGGTTTCTAACATACATTGGTCTGGTCTCTCCTTCAATTCGATTCCACTCAAGGGTTCATAATACACATGCTAACTTTTGAAACTCCTCTTTGATCCTCTCAAAATTTATGTTGTTGGAGAAATATTTAAATAACTTTACTCTTAATGAGTCTAGTGCTGCCAAAATCTTTTATCTCATCTTAAGTCTTTGTATGATCGTATTATACATACTACTTTCTGGACAACTGGCTTCTCCTATTTTAATTTAAAAATATATTCTGGAAATGCCATTAAAATTGATTCACACATCCATAGTGTGGAGAGCTTTACAAACCCCAGACTTTGTGGTCTAAAGACGGATGGTGTACAAACTATTAAATACAATTTACATTACCTCACATCCCATTCACATTTCACAGGTCCAACTATAAAGTGTTTTAGTTGGAGGCTATGCCAACTGAGATGTTAGAAAAACTGCTTTTTTTAATAATCATCATGTTTATCAAGTTGTGCAAGGCACAATCCACATTTTGACTTCTGTATTTACACCAAATATGTGTAGGGCACAATGTCAGCTACTTTTCAGTAAACTTCCTTCTTATTTTTGTTTTAACCTTTTTTATTCACCTGGCAGTGTTTACGTGTGACAGGCTGTATCTGATTCTATTTATTGACTAGCAGTAGGGCTAACTTTCAATTATACATCCTGCCTGTGTTCCTACCCCAGGGGGGTATTGCACAAACCAAGATAAGGGATTAAGCCGGGATATTCAAGCTATCCTGGATGAATTTAGCCTCGACTTGTTTGCACAAAAGCTGCTAGAAGTAAACCCAGCCAAGTAACCATGGATATTTATTCTTTGCAGCTAGCCTGCTCCAGAGCAGGCTAACAGCCAGGCTAAGAAAAAATCCTGGAGTCTCGTGTTAAATCAGTGGTCTGATCCGAAATAAACGTGTTTCATACATTCATTGCAGTTGTTTAGATGGTTTGAAATGGTTCATGAAGTTGCAACAGTGATTTCAAAGAAGTCAGTGATGAGGGCAAATTTTCTTTATTTTTTATTTCTAAATAAAGGCACTATCTGCCATACTTTCAGAAGTGTGTGTATGGCACTGAAGTCCTTGTTACAAATCTTTATCACCTTCCCCTGTAAGTAATTTTTACATACCATTTGCACAATGTTAAGAATTAAGGCACTAACCAGCCTGCAAAATGTTTTTATATTTGATCTTGACTTGGTGCCAGGTTCTTTTGCCCAGTCATGTTTGTTCTGTATGAACATTAACTGTAGAAATAAATTTACGATTAGACATAGTTTATAGAGTTTTGTGCATATGGTTGTAAAACATATTATCGCATTGTGGAAAAAGGTATGAATTTAGGCCTAGTCTTTAGCGTAAATTTCCAGAGGAGCATTAATTCCCTCTGCTTACACTGAAAAACATATATCATTGATCCAACTTAAAAAATGTAGAGTAATGAATCACACCTATATTTCTTATGCTTCCCCCGATGTAAAATAAATAAATATGTTCAACGCGTGATTTTTTAGGTTGTCCCAATAAATGTAATTAAATTTGGTTTAACATGTATTTTTTTAAGTTGATCATCACAGCCAATCGTCACATTTACTGTAAATTGAGCCAATCTGAATTATCAAATTCACATTTGCATATCTCTCAGCATGCGTTTCTAAGGAAATGTGGCAAATACCAACTTCTGAGTGTTTACAGCTTTCGTAACACACTGACAGTTACTTCAAGATTGTATTTTTACAAACTATAATATCAAACTGGTAGAACATTCAGTAGATTAAATATTTTATCACCCATAACTTGCAGTGGAAAGAACTGCATTGGTGAAATATTAACACATTTACCAAATTAGCTAAACTACATAGAATGGAACACTCTTCTCAGTAATGGTTGCAATAAATTACACCATTTACAGTTTATATTAGGTTTGAAAAGTAAAGATTAATATTATAATTTAATAATCAAACAAAGTAATCAATACATTAATCCATGAAGCAGAACATACATTAAAACAAACAATTCTTAAAAAGTAAAGATGCAGAAAAGCATCCTGGGAAGTGTCAAAACTTGAGAGCAAATATGATGTAACCTACAAAATATGCTTTGAGTCAAGATGAAATCTTTATGTTTGCACTTCCCGTGCAAATTTAATTTTGTCTCAATTACAAATAATAGGTTATACAATAAACTCATATTATTTTCACTAAATGGAATGAGAATTATTGCATTGGATGAACAACCACTTGTCATACTTTTTTCAGTGTAGGTAGATATTTTTAAATCCTAAACGCAGCTGTATTTTCTTTTTTGCAGATTCTATACTTCACATCCTCGTAACTTTCCATAAGAAGTTGCTGCTCAGCGGATGAAAAATATGCTGCACGCGTCTTCTCCATCTCTGCATCAAGTGGTCTTTTTAAGAAAGCCGTGAACGTGCACTTATCCCGAATATCTACATCTGGCTTGACATAGCTTTACCTTTTCATCCTGGCTCGGCAAACTTGCAACCGATTAAGCCGCGATGAGCAGATCACACTAAGTCAATCTGTGCTTTTTCAGTTATCCTGGATTTCTTTATTCTACTTTTGTGCAATACCCCCCAGGTGTGTATGGTGAACATGTAAGTGCTGTGTGTGGTTGATGGAACACTATAATTTCTCCAAGTGATCTGTCTACCAGCCTGCCTACCGACCTACGTATTAGTCTGTCTGTCCGTCCGTCCGCTCGCCCGACTCCACGCACGCACGCCTGCAAAAGCGCTTGGTTTCGGTAATGGTCTATTACAATGAGAAACACGTCATACTTCATTTATTACCTTAGTCAACATTTTCATAATGAGAATATGGTGTCAATCGCTACATTTAAGGATTCTGCTATTTATCATGATGTTAATTTTTAATTATGGTATCATTGATTTGAACATCAGTGACAGCACATTATCACGGCCAAATGTGTAATAGACACGCTGGTCCAGCATGCTCCAGTGTGTCAGTGTTACATTATGACTCGCCCAAGCGTGTAATACTCACGTGGGTTCACCTTGCCATAAGCGTGTAATACACACGCTGATTGAGCCGCGCCGGGGACAAAACCACTCCCGTTATTGCGATATAAGCATTAACCAAACCCTTACCCTAACCTTAACCACTCAGAACCCTTGCCCTTATCTGGATCTAAGCCTAACCCTAACCACTATGAACCCTTGCAGTTAACGTCTGCATTGCGCTGGAATAGTGAGTAAAAAGGTATGTGTGCAACACGCCTGCATCACGCTGGAATAGAAAAAAACATTTTATGCAAAGCGTCCGCTTGGATTTGAACTCGGAACCTCCGGGATGTAAGTCGCGGGTTTATACCGCCGTCCACCATCCCCAACCTACCAAACTGCTAAATCTAAGCAATTTACACCTCGCTACGTCACCATGCGATTCGACAAGTATCGCCTCCTGCTGGTAGAGTACCTTCGTACTGCGTGTAATGTTCACGCCTTGGCATTGACCCGCAAAACCCAATGGACCATGGCCTTGATACTGGGTTGCCAGTGATAAAGCAAAGGTGCGTTTAGGGCGTGGGTATGGCATTCGTTTGTAGGACCAGACACTCAAATGAGTTGGCTGTTCATTTTTTCCAGTTAGTAACATTACATTTTTTTATACTTTCTTCATCATCATGCCAATTAATATTAGTTAGCTAGCTGGATTACTTCTCTCTCTCATATATAATCGTCACATCCGCAACCAAGATGTCTGCGCCGGTAACTCCCTCTGGCTCTGACCTTGTCTGCAATTTTCTGTATTAATGACTCTGTGTTGTTTTATGTAATTATTTTCTCTTTTTTTCATACTGTTTGTTTCATAAAATTTAATAAAGATTTATAAAAAAAACAGATCTTCACAAACCAATCATTGATGTCACACATGGCTCCATCCAGTCATTCTAACCCTGCGCGAGCATTCATTTTACTATCGGGAAAGACATCCCATGATAGCCTACTTTGAAATTCGTATTCCATCAAAAATTGACAGGAGCAGGCTCTGAAAGAAGGGCAGGCTCAGGGATGAGGGCAGGCTCAGGGACGAGGGCAGGCTCAGGGACAAGGGCAGGCTCAGGGACGAGGGCAGGCTCAGGGACGAGGGCAGGCTCGTGGACAGGGTTAGGTACCAGGGAAGGGTCATCGTCAGGCAAGGGCACGGTGACAGGCAAGGGCACGGTGACAGGCAAGGGCACGGTGACAGGCAAGGGCACGGTGACAGGCAAGGGCAATGTGACGGGGAAAGGCTCAGTAAATGGAAAAGGCAATGGCACAGGGACTGGTGCCGGCAATGGCATAGAGGCAGACACCAGCTCGGGAACTAGGGCAGGCACCGGGACTGAGTCAGGCACTGGCACGGGGACTGGAGGAGGAACAAGGGAAGGCTCGGGGACAAGGCAAGGCTCAGGCTCGGAGACAAGGCAAGGCTCGGGGACAAGGCAAGGCTCAGGCTCGGGGACAAGGCAAGGCTCAGGCTCGGTTGATGGTGATGTAGCGGCCTCTTGTGGCCGGGAGGCTTGGGCGTGAGCAGCCTCTTGTGGCCGGGAGGCTTGGGCGTGAGCGGCCTCTTGTGGCCGGGAGGCTTGAGTGGAAACAGCGGCCTCTGGTGGACTGGGAGTGGTGGAGACCTCTGGTGGTCTGGGCGTGGTGGAGACCTCTGGTGGTCTGGGCAAGGTGAAGACAGGCAGGCGGCCATCTTGGAACTGGGGCTGTTAGCCTTCTTGTAACCGGGGCAGGTAGCAGCACTCTTTGAACTGGGGCTGGTAGCAGCACTCTTGGGACTCTGGGCGGCCATCTTTGGACTGGGGCTGGTAGCAGCACACTTCGGACTGGGGCTGGTAGCCTTCCTGGAACTGGGGCTGGTATCCAACTTGGAACTGGGGCTGGTAGCCATCTTGTAACTGGGGCAGGTAGCCATCTTGTAACTGGGGCTGGTAGCATTCCTGGAATTGGGGCTGGTAGCCATCTTGTAACTGGGGCAGGTAGCCATCTTGGAACTCAGGGTGGCCTTCTTGGGACTGGGAGCCACCGTCCTGGAACAGGGACTGGGTGCCCTCTTTGGAGCTTCAAAAGGGGCAGGTGTCTCAAAGACACGACGGGGAAGGATGTAGTCCCCATCCATAGCCTCCCTGACTAAAAAGTCCTCATAGGAGGCTTTTTAGAGGTCCCATAGAGGATCCTCCTGGGCTCAGCCACCGTAAATCAGCTCACTCCCAGCCATATTTTGTACTTGGCGAGGTATTCTGTAATGAACAAACTCCATGGGTAAAAATAACAATGTTTCTTTAATACCGTTCAGGCAAAGGTACAGAGGTAAAATTCAAGGCAGAATAATCAAACAATGCAGGGGTCAGGCCAGAATAAAAATATCAGAACACAGGCTAAGGTACATAGGATAATCCAAGGCAGAACAATATATGAACAAGGCAAAGGTCAAACCGGAATATCAATAACGTAATGGAATGCTCAGAATGGAGAAGAATAATAATACTCAGAAAACCTCGCAAAGAAGAAAACACACAGTCTTCTGAAAACTTGAACAGTAATGAAGAAGATAATGAACATACATCATTTCTGAAAGATGCTGAAGAAGACAGACAGTCTTCTGAATACTTAAACAGGAATGATGAAGACGAAGGTAAGCCTGAGTGGAGGAGGTTGCCAGTTACTGTGAAGAAATTCACCATTACGGTGAACAAAAGGCAGTGGAGCAGAGTTGTTCCACTGTGTGGATGCAAAATAAGGCAACCATGGACCCACGTGTTATATAATAGTTTCAGAAAGAAGAATCCCTGCTGTACTCTGTCTTTCAGGAGCCAGCATGTGAAACGTCCTAACAGCAGGAAGAAAAACTGCCCATATTTAAACATAACCGCATAATGTATATTTCCCTCATGCAAGGAAAAGGGAGCCAGTAAAAGGCAGTGCAGTGAGGATAACAGTTCAACAGATTGGGCAAATAAAACACAAAATAAGTTAAAGAAAATTCAGGACAGCAAGCAATATGTAATGAACGGACCAGGACCAGGGCCCGTATTTATCAAGCTTCTCAAAGTGCAATTTTAGTCTTAAGTGCTGAGAATTGACAAAGTTTACTCCTACTCTCAAACTTAAGTGTAAAAGCAAGTTATCAAATTTCTCAAAGCTAAGAATCACTCTTACTCTCCCAGCTGGTTAAGACCACTCGAGAGGTCTCGCAAGTGGTTAAGAGTTGCCAGTAGGGGCTTGAAATGGCGTAGAAAGAGATGTGCGCAAGAGGAAAAGTGTTTTTTTTATTGTTTGACGCTGCTTAATTAACTAAAAACGGTATTGTTTGGACAGAGCAGGCATCATCTTCGTCAGCGACTGAGTGAGGAAAGTCATTTCACCAGTGACATTTATGCAGCAATTCATTTTCAGAGGAATTGAAAGTGGTGATTATGCTTCGTTTGCAAGGCAATGCTGATGTTTTGGCCCATCACAACCATCAATAAGCCGATTTGTAATAGAAACAATTATTGCACTTACAGCTCAACACATTGTCACGCGTTTCACTGACTTCCCAACAACACCCCGCATAATCCAACAAGAGTTACCACAGCATCAACGTACAAGTTGAGTTTGATGCAGACTACAAAATTTTGGATGTGGTACCCAAATGGCCTGGGTCTACCCATGACGCGCGATATTGAATGAAATTGGCCCAAGCAGCTGTTTGAAAGGCACTTTCTGCCGCCGGAGGATACGCGCTCGTGACTGCTCACCCATTTCCATATGCCACTGACAGAAGCCCAAATGAACTACAACAGGTAGCCTTTTTGTAAGCTATTTATTCACAATTGTTTTATAGTTTATTTATAGAACACTGGATCCTAATATAGGCGATATATAATATATCCCTTCACAGGGCACATCGTATCACACGAAGTGTGGTGGAGAGGGACTGGCCAGTGGAAGCGCAGATTCTACATTCTCCACTCAGAAATTCAACTACAGCAAGCAGTGTTTCTTATTCTCTCCATTTCGGTTATCTTCTGGAATCCATGGTGGCTATATGATTACATCATTAACTCTAGGCTATATATAGGTAGGTCAGTTAACAGCACATTCGTTTGAAATATTTAATTGAGAAATAGTGGAAAACGTGTTGGAAACCTTTTTTGATCTTTATTTTGCAATGTGTATATCATAATAAATTATCTTTAAATTCTTTGTCAAATGTTTGTTGAATGTCAACTCCTCTCATGAATGTCACCATTGAATGTGAATTTATCTGAGAATATTCTTAAACAAGTACATCTATTCAGTGATTGGATCTTGCCTATGTCGTCATCCAAAATCCCGTTTGCGGCACAGCAAAGTGTCGTGAATCAGCTCTAAGACTGACACTTAAGATTTAGTCCTACACTTCACTAAAAGTAGGACTGAGATGTTTGATAACTA
>JACXGM010017954.1:0-19387 GCA_016801145.1 Umbra pygmaea | reverse complement strand
AATCTCATGTGTAGTATGTAGGTGTGAGGTGTAGGAGGGCTTTGAATCTCATGTGTAGTATGTAGGGCAGTGGTGGGTCATGATTGGGGAGCACATCGACACACTTTGTTAGGTATGTATCCAGCGTTGATTAGGTCACTTTTAGATTATGGGTGTTTTGTGTATGGCTCTGCAGCAAAGTCTGTCCTAAAGTGTTTGGATGTGATTCAAGCTACTGCCTTCAGGTTGTGTTTGGGGAAATGTAGGACCACTCGGGTGGTTTGCAGGGGAGATGCCGTTAGAGCTGTGGAAAAGTTGGCACTGGCATACTGGGCACGATTGAAGGGCAGTGTGTAGGGTCATCGAGTGGTGGTGGCTGTGGGTGATTGCTCGGAGCAGGAAATAGGTCAGTTGGCTGTGTTTTGGTGGGTAATTGGGAAGTTGGTAAATGAGTATGTGTTGAGTGAGAAGGTGGCGGGGCCTGCGGTGGCTTTGGGGAGTGTGCCACATTGGTTGTCTCTGGTTCCATGCAAAGAAGATTCACTCAAAATTCTGAAGGCCTCCAGTTCACCCAGAGACAACCCAGGTGAAAAAATAGTTTGGATAAAAGCTTTAATTTATATGAGCAACACTAGATGCAGCGCAACTGAGGGAGAGTAGCAATGATATTATGGTAATATACTGATGGGAATGAACTTTGTAAAATACACATAGTGTTAATGAAAACATATATTAAATAAATTAAAACATAATTTTCTGATTCTGACTATCTTTAGGCCAGCAGAGAAGGCCTTGCAGGCCCTGACGGCCCACCAGTTGTAGTTACAGTTTGAATTTGAAAGAACACAATGTCAATGTTTATTTTCAGGGTACAGTCATACATATCGAATGACCTTTGGTACATGGTCCCCCCATTTTCAGGCACCAAAAAACCTTGGAAAGTTTAACATAATGTTGAATAAAGTTAATAAATGTCAATATTTGTTCGCATATCCTTTGCATGCAATGACTGCTTGAAGTCTGCGATGCATCAACGTCACCAAATGCAGGTTATCTTCCCTGGTGGTGCTCTGCCAGGCCTGCACTACAATCATTTTTTAACAGAAATTAACTATTTCTGTCAGGAGAGTGAGGATGTGGTACAGACACTGGCTAAAGAGAAGAACCAGCTGGAGAGTGAGAAGTGGGACTTGTTGCGGCAGACCAAGGAATCAACTGAACAGGCCGGTGCCCTGCGATCTCAACTGGACCTGAAGGAGAACAGGATAAAGGAGTTGGAGGCCGAACTGGTCATGGTGAGGCAAACTCACAGACAGGCAGCTCTTAGCACATTACTGTTAATGAGGGACTTTACATAACAAAGACAAATGACAGTCCAACAAAGACTACACAGCATCATCTGTAACGTAGTAGGTTTATACACTAACACACATACATACATACATACATACATGTATACATTAAATTAACACATACTTACAGAGAATTTAGAATAGCCATGTTGTAAATATTGTGTACAGACAATGGTAATGCTGCATAGGGCTGATTTGTGTACAGTATGTGTTCCCTCCTAGGCGAAACAGTCCTTAGCAACCCTGACCAAGGACATTCCCATACATCACTCGCTGGCTATGCCGGTGGAGACAGTCGTCAACGGCAACAACCAAGAGTGGGTGATACATGCAGACCAACCCCTCACTGCAGCCATTCGGCAGAGTCAACAGACCCTCTGCCATGTCCACAATGGACACTCCACCGACAAACAAGGTGAGGCACACACACAGTATATATACAAATCTCCAGGAAGAAATGAAGAGAACACTGCAAAATCATGTGTCTCGTTTTACTATTGATAGGCCTTTGTTTGGCATCTTTTTTATTTAAAAAACTACTAACATTCCTCCCAAATTCCAAATAAAACTCTTGTCATTCAGAGCATTTATTTGCAGAAAATGAAAACTGGTCAAAATAACAAAAAGGCCTTCAATAATGCTAGGAAAATAAGTTAATATTCTGTGTTGTAATGTGGTAACTTAGTAAGAGTTCGGAAATCATTATTTGGTGGAATAATAATAATTGTATAACAATAGTAATTGACTTTCATACGTCTTGGTATGCTCTCCACCTGTCATTCACAGTGATATAGGATAATTTTATGCCACTCCTGGCACAGAAATTCAAGCAGCTCTGCTTTGTTTGATGGTTTGTGATCATCCATCTTGCCAGTAGCATAGGGCCCTGTAATGCACTGCTGTTTTGCTTCTAAAGCTAAGCAGGGTTGGGCCCGGTTAGTCTCTGGATGGGAGACCAATGCTGCTGGAAGTGGTGTTGGAGGGCCAGTAGGGGGCACTCTTCCCTCTGTTCTAAAGATCATTCCCAATGCCCCAGGTTCGTGATGGGCATATCTGCCCTGCGTAGGGTGGCATCTTTCGAATGGGACATTAAACGGTTGTCCTGACTCTCTGGTCACTAAAGATCTCATGGCACCTTTCGTAAGAGTAGTGGTGTTAACCCCGGTGTCCTTGACAAATTTCCAATCTGGCCCTCATACCATCATGGCAACCTAATCATAATGATCTCTCAATTGTCTCATTAATTTTAAACAATGCATCAAACTAACTTTCACCTGCTTATATTTGGTTACATTTCCTTATGCACACATGATTGTATTACTTTCTACTTCCAGACCAGATTACAAACCAGTTATTTTCTAAGGTTGCCGTTGTGCTGTTGTTGAATTTGAGGTTTACATTATGTTTATTTACTTTATTTCAGTAAAGGTAAGCCAGGGTCACTTCAGACAGCCCTCTATAACAGCAGGAGCCTTGGCTTTGGAATGGGACTGCTCATCCAACCCCTGCGACATCATATCACCTCGCCACCGCACTCACTCCCTCTGCAATGTAAGAGCTGCCCACCTATCACTTTAGATCGAGAAAAACAATTATGGTTGGAGTACTTATACAGTTTGATGGTATTGTTTTATAAACATAAGCAATAAGGGGTATGGTATATGACCAATATAATATGAGTAAGTATTTCCTTTGGGCACAATGCGTTGCGGAGTGCCTGGATACAGGTGTCTTATTACTACTATAAACTGGTTACCAATGCAATTAGAACAATAATCAGAATAAATGGTTTGAACAATTTGGTTAATAAATTTTATAAATCCTACACACTGTAGTATCCCTCCAGGTTGTAGTGCTTACTTTATCATTATGCACTATATAGTTGTTCTGCAAATTCAGGAGAATCCAATAGCACAACAATTTAAATAAAAACAAGTCCTTTTACAAGCCTCAAAGCTCCAAGTATCATTTTACGGCCTATAAATGTTTTTGGAATGGAATTGTTTCATTCAAAGCATTCTCTCCAAAGTGGTGATCCATGCAACTCAAGCAGGTATTTTCCAGCGAAAAAATGGATTACAGTGTTATAGATTTTTTAAATCCCTTTTGTAGCCTTTATACAGTGGGTACGGAAAGTATTCAGACCCCTTTAAATTTTTTTTACTCTTTGTGTGATTGCAGCCATTTGATAAAATGAACTTTTTTGATTCTATTTCTCATTAATGTACAGTCAACACCCCATCTTGACAGAAAAAAACAGAAATGTAGAAATATTTGCAAATTTATTAAAAAAGAAAAACTGAAATGGTCATAAGTATTCAGACCCTTTGCTCAGTATTGAGTAGAAGCACCCTTTTGAGCTAGTACAGCCATGAGTCTTCTTGGGAATGATGCAACAAGTCATTCACACCTGGATTTGAGGATCCTCTGCCATTCTTCCTTGCAGATCCTCTCCAGTTCCGTCAGGTTGGATGGTGAACGTTGGTGGACAGCCATTTTCAGGTCTCTCCAAAGATGCTCAATGGGGTTTAGGCTGGGTCAGTCAAGAATGGTCACAGATTTGTTCCGAAGCCACTCCTTCTTTATTTTTTAGTCTTGTTGGAAGGTGAACCTTCGGCCCAGTCTGAGGTCCTGAGCACTCTGTATGAGGTTTTCTTCCAGGATATCTCTGTACTTGGTCGCATTCATCTTTCTTTCAATTGCAACCAGTCGTCCTGTCCCTGCAGCTGAAAAACAGCCCCATAACATGATGCTGCCACCACCATGTTTCACTGTTGGGATTGTATTGGGCAGGTGATGAGCAGTGCCTGGTTTTCTCCACACATACCGCTTAGAATTAACGCCAAAAAGTTCAATCTTGGTCTCATCAGACCAGAGAATCTTATTTCTCATAGTCTGGGAGTCCTTCATGTGTTCTTTGGCAAACTCTATGCCGGCTTTCATATGTCTTGCACTGAGGAGAGGCTTCCGTCGGGCCACTCTGCCATAAAGCCCTGAATGGTGGAGGGCTGCAGTGATAGATGACTTTGTGGAACTTTCTCCCATCTCCCTACGTCATCTCTGGAGCTCAGCAAAAGTGATCCTTGGGTTCTTCTTTCCCTCTCTCACCAAGGCTCTTCTCCCACGATTGCTCAGTTTGGCTGGACGGCCAGGTCTAGGAAGAGTTCTGGTTGTCCCACACTTCTTCCATTTAAGGATTATGGAGGCCACTGTGCTCTTAGGAACCTTGAGTGCATCAGAAATTCTTTTGTAACCTTGGCCACATCTGTGCCTTGCCACAATTCTGTCTCTGAGCTCCTCGGGAAGTTCATTCAACCTCATGATTCTCATTTGCTCTGACATGCACTGTAAGCTGTATGGTCTTATAGATAGGTGTGTGCCTTTCCTAATCAAGTCCAATCAGTGTAATTAAACACAGCAGGATTCCAATGGAGTAGATCCATCCCAAGGAGGATCAGAAGAAATGGACACCATGTGAGTTAAATTTGAGTGTCACAGCAGGGTCTGAATACTTATGAACATTTGATATTTCAGTTTATCTTTTTTAATACATTTGCACAAATTTCTACATTTCTGTTTTTTTGTCATGATGGGGTGCTGACTTTACATTAATGAGAAATAAAACAAACTTTTTTGATTTTATCAAATGGCTGCAATGAAAATTTAAAAGGGGTCTGAATACATTCCGTACTCACTGTATTACAGCAGGAAACAAATTACAATGGCTCAGAAAACCCAATCATAAGTAACTGCAAAACAATGAATGTTGCCAGAACGAGAGACAGAAATATCATATTACCATGTTTTGCAGCTACTGTGAGGCAAGTAATCAGATCTTATTACATTTTATTAAGTGAAGAAGAATATGACAATGTCTTGTTTTTTGGCTTTGGCCCTGAAGGTCTTAATGTTTTTTAGAAACCCCCCCCCAAAAAAAACATTTCCTAAGACCACAAAAATGAATTAACCACATCCGGAGACTACTTTTGGAATTCAGGAAATGTGTAATATTTTATTGATTTTATTTATTTATTTAACCTTTATTTAACCAGGTAAGCACATTGAGAACAATTTCCCAATTTAAATGACGACCTGCCCAAGATAAAAGCATCGTGGTGCAGAAGACAGAGTTAGACATGAATTACACAACAAAGATGTACAGAATAAAAATAATAAAAACAAGAATACAGTGTGCAGATCTTCAGATTAAACAATTACACAATTAAGAATGAAGAATTTGTACAGGTAGTGCAACAAATGTCAGCATATGGAGGTAGATATTTTTGGTACAGTGGCGTTGCAATATACTATACAGTCAATGTGATATCGGGTCAGAGAGAGAGGTAGATTTATGGTAATACAAAGTGGCATTGCAAAGACTGCACTAGCTTAGGTGGCGTAATGACCAAGGCTGAGGAAAAGGAAGTGTGCAAAACATACAAAGGCATCTGTGTGGGTGAGATTGTGCAAAATGCATTAATGGCCAAAAGGAACGGGTGGACTCAACATGTACAATGGTGTGTCAGTAGATTTGATAGTAGTACTTTGAAGGTAGTTAAAGGGTCTGTGGATTCAAGCTTCAAGTATTTTTGCAGTATGTTCCAATCATTAGCATTTGGGGGTTGTCTTGCTGTTGCCTCCAGTGTACCTGTTGTCACAGTAATTTGCACCAAAACAGGTGACATTGATTCACAATAGCTTATGCTTCATAAGTGGTACTTCATAAATGGTACTGATATCTCTGAAGTTTAATAGACTTTGTGATATACTTTCATCATTGCATGTTCCCTTAATTTTTTTGAGTATTGTATATGTAACTATTAACACATAACAGAAATTACACACCTCAGCAGTGTGGAAAGCAACAAGCTTTCACTGCGGAGTTGTGCGGTTATTCCCTGGCAACGCACAGTCCGGAGTGTGTTAATGCATTTATAAATGGTTGGCAACATATGATTTGTGAAAATATGTTTTAATTTGTATTTTTAGCTAAAGAATATGGTCACAAGGCGTGTCTAAGATTAATGTATCCCCCACCACTCCTCTTACTGTTGCCATGTTAGTACACCACATATAGTAGTTCCTATTAAAACGGATCATTTAGATCGTTTATAACAAGGTCTGAACACTTATGTACAGTATCATTTAATTTGGCACTTGTTTTCCAGTCTGCTTTAGTGATGCATTTGTTTATGCAATTCATGTTTGGTTGATACAGACTCCACTGTCAACATTGAGTCTGTTAACATCAATCAGCGAACTAGCCGTACTGTACTGACGACACTATGGTTACTGCAGTCAAGCAAACATCTGTGCAGTTTTGCATTGCAAGTGCGTTTCTTTAAATTGTTTTTCTGGAGACATTTAAATACATCCATCAAATGCCACAATCTGCAATCTTGTCTGGGAATGAGACTATAAATACGGGCACACTTCCATGTAGGTGGAAGCCATTAATGTTTCCACAACCAATCAGAAGATGATTTGCCAAATTTTAATGACAGCGGGAGAGAATTCAAGCTATGGATAGGAAAACATTTGTAGGCTATTGGCCTCAACAATTTACAGAAAGTAAAAATAAAACCATAGGCAGAAAAATAATAGCAGGCAACTTATGTCTGATTCAAACAACTGGTTTGCATGGAGTTTTTCATCTTAATTTCACTGGTGAGAACGGTAGGCTACCGTAATACATGTTTCGGAGACATGCTTATAATAAAGCTGTCAAAACTATAGGCTATATCTTGTTTTTTTATTTTAAAAAAGGGATCTATGGATAGATGGATAAACAACCCAACCGGTGATGTGTGGTATGGCAACGCACAGCACATTTATAGATAAGCCCTTGCCTGGTTCCAGTCCCTGAATCAGGCTAGATAAGCCCCATAACTAATCGAGGAAATCCAACTATCCCGTAAATTTGTAACGGGTGTAATGTCTACAAGTAGTTTTTGTGTTAGGGAGTCAGTTCTTTACTCTATCCAAGGGGTGGAGGTAGAGGGCTCTGGAAAACCCAGGTTTTGTAATATGAGTGGTAGGTAAGACCATAGATATCTATGGGTAAGACAATTAGGCTAAAGAGCCATCCATCAGTGTATTGACATAGAACAGCCACTAGCTGGCTATTGCTTCGTCATGAAAAAACACTTTATTACAAAAAATACTAGATTACTTAAAACCTGTGGCTGGGTAGCATGTCTACATAAGCGACAATCTTTTGTGGTAAGTGAATGATAATGGTTTTATTTGGAAGTTGATGTTGAGATTTGAAGCGAGAGGAATTGTCCGCCATGTTTTTATTTTGTTCCTCCGGGAGGCGTAGTGATACTTTTTCATTACATACTACAACACTTTAGAAGGGGGATGCTGCAGACCTGGAGCTGGTAGATACACGGCCCGGACAGTTTTACGCCCCTGTAGTTCCTGATGCGTCCAGTACGTGGAGGCTGTAGTATGTCATGCCAGTGTTCGGGAGTTCAAATCCAGATAGATACTTGGTGTGTCAGGCGATTTTTACTTTCTGTCATACATTAACCATAAGCGTTACCTAAACCCTTACCCTAATCTTAACCACTCTGCAACCTTGCTGTTAAGGCCATCTAAAATATATTAGAGTACCTTCAGTATTTACATAAATGCTACGTCATGATGCTTCCAATTGAAATGTATTAGATTGGAAACGTGCTGAAAGATACGAAAAATATCCTTCTACCGCTAATGGAAGCATCAGGAATAACAGGGGCCTAAAACTGACTGGGCCGTAAAACTGTTCCCTGAGCCGTACATCTACCAGCTCCAGGTCTGCAGCTTCCCCATATAGCAGCGCTTGAGTGACTAGGCAAATATTTTACATGCCAATATCAGGGAATTGTCATAAGCTTGGAATGCAATTTTAGCCAAACAAATTGCATATATTGCCAAACCCGTTTTATAAGGAATATTAATCTCCTTCTTCCTGCAGTTACTTGAAGATATTGAGGACCAGAAGTGGACTAAGAAAAAAGCAAAGATGGGCTTTAACTCTAAGACACGTGTCTTTGCCCGGGGCAAGCTAGGCACCTCAATGGACACCAGTCTGTTTGATGGTACATCAACTTCCCATTATTACAAAGAGGAAGATGCAGACTGTTGAAAAGTTGTCAGAGAATCCCACCTGTGGACTTTAGTGGTGATGCTATGAGGGTTTACTGTGTGTGGGTGTGTGACCATAGGTGTTCAAATTCACGTTTCATTCATTTACCAGATGCTCTTATCCAGAGCTTTGTACAGCAAGTACTGTCATTACCTGGAGCAACAATATCTGTGTGTTTGCGCATGTTCATCATCACAAAAGAAGAATAAGGCTTGCATTGCTGAAAAACATTACAAAAAATTGCATTTGTTTATACTGTATTGTAACTATAACAGTGTAACTGCAGTTGGGATGTATGTATGTATGTATGTATACATTTATTGTACCTACCTCAGCAAATTGTTTTGTAGCATTAAACAGAAATGTTTTCAGTCAAAGTTGTATTCTTCACCTTCTTTAGCTGGTTTACTTCAATGAGCCTTATAAACAATGTGCTTCCAAATATTTGTTACAACCATAAAGGTGTATACTGTACATGTATTTCAAATTGTGTTCAGGTTGATTTTTTGAGTTTTGCGCCTGTGTTTGATAGTTTGAGTTACACATAAACAGAAGTTATACACGTATGTTGTCGTACTGAATATACAGACGGGTGACAAAATAAAGGAAAATTAACATAGTGTTTCAGTAAGGTGTTTGGCCACCATGAGCTTCCAGAACAGACACAATATGCCTAGGCATGAACTCTACTAATCTCTGGAACTCTACTGGAGTTTTCCAAAAGATATCCCCTTATTTGGAGAAAAATCTCCTATTGGTGTGTTCACCTGGGTTGAGATTGTCATGGCAAATCAAAGCCTCAAAAGTGTATCCCACTTATTGAAATGACTTTACATGTCTAATTTACTCCCATCTCTGTTATATTTGCACATACTCACAAACTACTGCATAGTACATTATTATCTTCCATAAAATATGGTGGTTGCGAAAGCCATAGCATATAATTCACATCATTTTCACACTCATCAACCGATTCAGTTACCCCTTGTGCTCTCTGGATTGGGGCATTATCATCTTGGAAGAAACCAACCCCATCATTATAGAAATGTTTCACCATGAGATAAAGGAGATCACTCAGAATAACTGTAGTGATTTGAAGTGGCCGTTGTCTATAACGGAGACAAGTGGACACAAACGTTGCCAGGAAAAGGACCCAATAGCATATGTATAATAATAATGATAATTTTTTCATCTTATATAGCGCTTTTCAAGAACCCAAATCGCTTCACACAGTGATGGGGAAAGCCCACCTCATCCACCGCCAATGTGTTGCACCCACCCGATTGATGCACGGCAGCCATTTTGCACCAGAACGCTCACCACACATCAGCTGGAGAGATGAGTAGTTATATATGCCAATTTGGAAAGAGGGGGATTATTAGGTGGCCGTGATTGAGGTTAGGCATGGTTGTGAATTTGGCCATGACACCGGGGTTAACACCCCTACTCTTATGATACGTGCCCTGGGATTTTTAATGACCACAGAGAGTCAGGAAACTGATTTAATGTCCCATCCGAAAGATGGCACCCTAAGCAGGGCAGATGTTTCTGTCACTGCCCTGGGGCATTGGGATTGATCTTTAGACCAGAGGGAAGAGTGCCCCCTGCTGGCCCTCCAACACAACTTGTCTCCCATCCAGGGACTAACCAGGCCCAACCCTGCTTAGCTTTAGAAGAAAACCAGCAGGGCAATACAGGGCTCTATGCTGCTAGCAACTATGTGTGTATTTGCATTGTTCCTGACACCTGTCTGTAGGCCACAAATTGCCTGAGTTTGGAAGATATCACCCTATGCGGAGCTGTGCGAAGCCATGTGGTCACATATTTTTCAGTTGCCAAACCAGGCTGTGATGCAGCTTGTTTGTATACACTCAATTGAGCATTTGTAGAATCTCTCACAGTGAGAGCTCTGAGACAGATTACATTTCTTCAGCTTCTTCCAAAAGCCTGCCAGCCTGTTAACCATTCAATGTTATGACTCTTTGGCATCCTTAATGAGGTGATGAGAGTTGTCATCTACTATCTTAAGTAGTTTTTTGAGTAGAGTTACCAGAGATTCTTGCAGTGCGCAGGCGCTCAGGAAACAGGTATCCCTTTAAGCATATGGGAAAAATACAAAGGATGTACATAAAATACCAGAAATCAAGGAAAGGTCTTTTACTGAAATTAAAAGGTTCTGCTTGTTGACCAGTGAAAAGAAAAAAAACAAGTGTCTTTAGCGATGGGATATATAAATATACTCTTATACAGAGTGAATTTACAGTAAGTACAAGAACAACTCCTGGAGCAACATAGGGTAAAGGGCCTTGCTGAACATTTGGCACAGTCAGGTATCAATTGTATTTTTATTTCTCCACTTTTTTAAATAAAGAAAGATTTCAACAGAATAAAGAACAGTAAAGATACTGTGTCCTGCAATATATCAATACATTTCTACAATTTCAATCCCCCCCAACATAATCCCCGACCCCCACCCCCCACTACCCATCCAATAATAGTTTTGTGAAATTACTGATTTCTGTTGAGGTAAAAATTTCAATTGCTTGTTCCAGGGCTGGGTGGGGGGTAATAAAGGGAAGCCGACAAATTTAGAGGAGACAAAATGTCTCATCTGCAGATATTGAAAGAAATTAGATGGGGCCAAAGCGTGTTTAACCGCCAGGTTAGGAAAACTTCCGCCAGGTATCAAACCGGCAACCTTTCCGAATAAAAATCTGATTCCCTAAGCACTGAGCAATTGCCCCAATATACACCCATTTCATTAGGTACATCTGTTCAAATACTCATTAACGCAAAAAAGTTCAAACCAAGCCTCAGAAGGTCGAGGAAAGGAGATTTAAGTGACTTTGAACATTGGTGCCAGACAGGCTGGTTTCAGTATTTCAGAAAGTGTTGATCTACTGTGAGTTTCCCACAGAACCATCTCTAGGGTTTACAGAGAATCGTCAGAGAAAGATACACTATCCTGTGAGCAGCAGTTCTCTGGGCGTGAAATGCCTTGTTGAAGGCAGAGGTCAGAGGAGAACAGTAACTCAAATAACCACTTATTACATCCAAGGTATGCAAAAGAGCGTCTCTGAACACACAAACACGTCGAAACTTGAAGCAGATGGGCAAGAGCAGCAGAAGACAACACCGGGTGCCTCTCCTGTCAGCGGTTAAGGCTGCTGGTGGTGGTGTAATGGTGTTGGGGATATTTTCTTGACACACTTTGGGCCCCTTAGTACCAATTGAGCATTGTTTGAATGCCACAGCCTACCTGAGTATTGTTGTTTATCATTTTTCCCTTTTTAACCACACTGTACCCATCTTCTAATGGCTACTTCCAGCAAGAAAACACCCCATGTCACAAAGCTCACATCACCTCAAACTGGTTTCCTGAACATGACAATGAGTTCACTGTACTCAAACTGCTACCACAGTCACCAGATCTCACTCCGATCAAGCACCTTTGGGATGTGGTGGAATGGGAGATTTGCATCATGGATGCGCAGCCGACAAATCTGCAGCAACTGGGCAATGCAATAATGTCAATATGGACGAAAATCTCTCAGGAAGGTTTCCATTACCTTGTTGAATCTATGCCACAATGAATGAAGGCAGGTCTGAAGGCAAAAGCAGGTCCAACCCCAAGGTGTAACTAATGAAGTGGCCAGTGATAGTATATTTATATTTGTTTAAACTTTTAAAAAAATATTTCTAATTTTATATGATCATTCATAAAATATATAATAGTACAGCCTTTCTAAAAGGTCAGTTACTTGCTGAAATGTGTTGTGCACCTTTAAGAATACAGGGAATTATGGGAAAGTATTTGGTTTGAAACAGTCACAAAAACAAAGCCTGAGATAAGTGGAATGTAACGTCTTGGGAAATCTAGTGATGGGATTCAGACAGTGTTTTCAATGAGCCGGCTTGCGTTGCTTAGTGAACCTAAAGAGCCTGATCATTTGTTTCTCAAACGACTCTTCGTTCGAAATGCTTATTAATAAATAGTCCATTAACCATAAAAATCTCTTCATGTAAAGTTGACAAGAATATTAACATATGCACACGTTAGGTTACCATACTTATTAGATGTACTGCTATAATACCTGACGATAATGGGAAAATCCACGGGTAATACAATGACGGGCTTTTCTCACTAGCAGTTTGCATATGCTGTTTTTCTTTAATGTTTTTTTAACCTATGAACAGTCTTCGTTAAAATAGATTTGAGAAGGACCAGCTCTCTCCCTCGTCATCTCCTCACTTTTTAAAATTAGATACCTATTTAAAATGGCTGATGGTAATGGTTCGTGGAGGGAGGAGTTAAGACACTTTCATTCGTGTCTACATTGTCATCAAAGTCCACAGTCTAGATTAGGTGTGAACATAGAAATAAAAATGAGTGGGTGTGAATACCAAAATATTAGTGCAACATTCATCTGTTCCTATTTTGTAAGTGACACAATTAACATTGGAACCATCTGGCTCCCCGATTTAAAATGTCCAGCGCACACCAGGGGAAAACACTGCTTGGATTATAATGTAGTTTAACTACCAAAGCTGCAAAATGTAGTTAAATTGTATGTAATTCATACTCCCGAAAGTAACATTGACTAATTGATAGGTGTGAGTGGTCAACTCTCGGCACAAGCAGACCAGAAGCGAAAGGGTTAAAGAAAGAATTGTCTGAGAAAGTTCCTGGTTTGAAATGTGGCATGTGATTCGTGAATTTAAGTCTACATAGATTAATTAATTCTATAGATCACTGTCAATGAACTTCGACGAAAGGAAGTCCTCCGGAATGTGTCGTTATAGATATATGGAAACGTTTTGCCAAGCGATTCTTTGTCATTCCACAATGCAAAAGGTAAGGGCGTGAGCCTACCATATGATGTTCAGTTTTACCGGACCACCTAGATTTTTTTTCAATATACTAGCTACCGCTGTAGTGTAAAGAGATTGTAATAAGTTAGTTTAGCTACTAGTTTATTGGTTTTCAGAACACACGCAACAACATTTATATCAACAATGGGGGGAATAGTTTTTGTATATAATCGATAGACAATAAAAGTCCGTCTATCCCAAGTCATCTTCATTCAGATCTGTATAGCCTAACTACATTTTATGATTTTAAAATATGTCCATGTACTATTCGGTGGATGCTACAACAATTTGTAAAAAACGTCTTACTTTAGCTAAAATATTGGTGTAATAATCCACGATTCGAATATTGCGCCGACGTAACCGTTTCTTTTCATAAAAAAAATGTATTTCAGTATTCGAAACAATGTGTTTCGGTGATAACATACGTATTCGTTGAAAAACAACGGTAGACCTGTGACGTGAGCTTCAGTATAAAAAATATTTCATGGTCTGACGATGTCGTTCAATGTTGTGTTGTCTTTCTTATCTGGCTACTTGTTGTTCCACGGCAGAGTCCTTGATTATTTCTGGACAATGAAGCTACAATTATGCTAATGTATTACTCATGGTGAAAATCGAACCTAAGTAATCTGCACCGCCTTAACTTGCGTCTACAATCGACTTTGATTTTAACTCTGGAATAAATGAGAACTACAAATTCTTCTTAAATTATCTCTGTTTGGGAGACATTACCTTCCAGTGTCTGTTGAATTCCAACACAGGACCCTCCCATGGTACTGATTGGACACCTGAAACAAATCTTATTTAACGAGGAAAAGTATAAAAACCACTGTTGTGGATATCACTGACCTCTTGCAATTACAAAAACAGTAGTAATACTAAATAAAACGTAATTTAAATTATAAATAACAATTGACCAGGCCAAACATGTTGAAAAGGAAATGTTTGAGTGAGGTTGACATCAAGTGACCTACAAAAAGGATGGCAAACTGCAGCTGGGGTGAAGTGCACTGTGAGGAAAGTTCATAACAGGCTCCTATAGGGGTAGGGCTGAAGTCGTGCTAAGCTAGAAAAAAACTTTATCAGTGAGAAGCAGTCAGACTGAGGTTTGTAAATTAAGAATAATAATTAAATTCACCTTAAGAATAGAACCGGAGAGGCCTACGAGCCAAAGTGTCTCGCACCCAATGTGAAATTTAGTTGAGGATTGGTGATGACCTACCTGGGGGTGCTTCAGCAAGACTGGAATTGAGCAGCATTGTCTTTGTGATGATTGCAAGAATTAAACCACATGGTTGTCCTGGAAGAGAACTTGCTTCCTTCTGTTTTTTTCCCCAACTCTGAGGGCTGTTTTTTTAGCAGTGGGGGTATGACCCCCATTTATCTGAATCTGAGCTCCTCTCCGGATCTCCTTTGTGTTGAATAATGTGGGAGAGAATGCCAGCCTTTAAGCCAGCTGTTGGTTCTGCCACATTTTATTTCACTACAACATCATTGCTTGTAATGGCACAAGCTTTATTAACATTATATCTGACAATACCTGCTCACACGATTAATTGACATCAAATCAGACCAGTCCATCTCTTGTTTTAGCTCTGGTGTTTCTGTACATGCTAGATAGGTTACTCCTGGCTAATTTACAGTATAAGTGGCACATAGCTAACTAAGTGGATTAAAATTATTCATAGTGACAATATATTAAACAGAACGAATAAATGAGTGTGGGACAGAAAGTACAAAAAGAAAGAACCTATAATTTCCACCAGGTATGGGAAGGAAATTATTTATTTGTTGTTACATTTTACATTTCAGTCATTTAGCAACTTAGCGAATACAGGGACAATCTCCCTGGAGTAAAGTGCCTTGCTCAAGAACACAACAACATTTAGCTCCGTCGGGAATTGAATCGGCAACCTTCCGACTTCAAGTCATACTCCCTAACCACTGAGCCAGAAGGGTAACCTAGAAGTACAAGATCTGAATTCTCAACTAGGAGTGCAGCAATCTGTTTTCACAAGGCCCATTTCTAAAGGAAAGGCAGCAACTATAGCTTCCTATTGTGTAAGTCACGTTCTTGTAAAGCACAAAAAGTCCTTTAAAGATGGATAGAATGTTAAAGGAAGCATTTATTGGGGCTGCAGACTCGCTGTTTGGGGATTTTAAGAACAATACTGAAATCGTGGCTGCCATCAAGGACGTTCAGTTATAAAATGACATAAGATGAGAGGTGATGTGTGGGAATTGCAGAGGACCTTGAGAGTTAACTGAATAAGGATATTAGCACTTGTTAGTGTTTTTTCCCGCTAGTTTGACATGTTGGCAGAGGTGGTTAATGTGACACATTTGTGTTTTTCGAACTCACTCGGAGGAGACTGAAGCAGAATACACAGACCTGCTGCTGCACACTGATGTGCAGTGACTGAGCAGAGGTACATTTTAGAGAGATTTAGTGAACTGAAATTATAGACTCACAAGCTCTCTTAACATGCAGAGTGTTCACAGTTAGACAAACTGGATCCTGGATTTAGCATTTCTTACTGACCTAACCGGCATGCTGAATGAATGTAATTTAGAGCTGCAAGAAAGACAAAAAATGTAAACAACATGAACAGCACTGCGTACAACTTTAAAAGTAAACACCAACTTTCAGCTAAGGTGCAAAAAACAGATTTGCGCATTTTTCCAATAAATTTGCTATAAAACGTTGAGCAATTTCAAAGCGAGTTCGAATGACGCCTCAAAGATTTTGTGTAAACTGAGCCTGTTGCCACATACAGTTGTGCTCAAGTTTGAATACCTCTGGAGAATTGATTACAGATGTGCCATTTTTAAAGAACATGAGTGAGCAGGTGAAACAATTTGTTTTTATTTCTCATGGGATTCACATTCAACTGGACAGTAAGTCATAACCAAATGGCACAATCATAAAACAAAACATGGTGACAAAGAAAATAATGAAAGGACCCCTGTTCAAAAGTCTCCATACCATCTGTTCTCTATGTGGTGTATTGCCCCCTTTAGCATCAATGACAGTGTGCATTCATTTGTGATATTTGTCTATGAGGCCCTGAATTCTTGCAGGTGGTATAGCTGCCCATTCATCTTGGCAAAATGCCTCTAGGTCATGCGAAGTCCTTGGTCATCTTGCATGAACCGCATGTTTTTAGATCTCCCTGGAGTGGCTCGATGATATTAAGTTCAGGAGACTGTGATTTCCACTCCAGAACCTTCACCTTTTTCTGCTGTAACCACTGGAGTGTGGACTTGGCCTTCTGCTTAGAGTCATTGTCATGCTGGAAAGTCCAAGAGCATCCCATGCAAAGCTTTTATCCAGAAGAATGCAAATTATCTGCCAGTATTGTCCAATAACATGTTGCATTCATTTTCCATCTTCACAATGTTCCCTGTGCCTTTAGAGCTCACACACCCCCAAAACATCAGTGCGCCACCACCATGCTTCACAGTGGGGATGGTATTCGTATCACTATAGGCCTTGTTGACCCCTCTCAAACCTTAGCGCTTATAGTTGTGACCACAAAGCTCTATGTTGGTCTCATCACTCCAAATTACAGTGTGCCATAAGATGTTCTTGGGCATATTGTAACCAGGCTTTTTTGTGGCACTGGCACAGTAAAGGCTTCCTTCTGGCAACTGGACCATGCAGCTGATATTTGTTGAAGTATCATTTGTATTGTGCTCCATGAAACAACCACACCACCTTTTTCCAGAGCAGTTTGTATGTTTCCCGAGGTTACCTGTCGGTTTTTCTTTGTATTTTGAACAATTCTTCTGGTACTTTTGCCTGACATCTTTCTTGGTCTACCTGACCTTGGCTTGGTATCAAGAGATCCCAGAATCTTCCACTTCTTAATAAATGATTGACAGTACCGACTGGCATTTGCAAGTTTTTGGATATCTTTTTACATCCATTTTCATCCACATAAGAGCTACTAAACTCATTGGATATTTCTACACAGACACTATTTGCAATTTAAAATGCCACGAGTGAGGGAATTACACCTTTAATTGCCATTTTAACCTTTGTGTGTCTGAAACAAGACCAAACATTCAAGGGTATGTCAACTTTTGATCAGGGCTTTACTTAATGGCTTCTTATGATCAAGTGTGATTTGTTTTGCTTGAACAGTCATATTGTCAAAATCAATGCTTAAATTTCACAATTTCTGCCAGGGTATGCAAACTTATTAGCACAACTGTATGTGCTTTCCATTTGCAACCAAATTTGACATGGATGATATTGCATTAAAAATGGGATCATTTTTTCAACTGGACACAACTGCATTAGAGAATGAAATTCATACCCTTCAAAATTACATTCAGATGAAATCCAGGGCATCCACTGCACTAAGGGTAGAATTCTGGGAGCTACTGCTGTAGAAGTATCCCAAAATAAAGTTGTGCCTGCTCAAACTTATGCTTGGACTCAGATATGTTGTTGCTTGGACAGATTTCCTGCTCTCAGCTTCAAAACTTCTCACACTAAAGCTGCTTCTGTGCACTTGCGAATCTTCTCTCGGATTTCTCCTGCATCCTCAGATTGTTTTGTGTTAACCCTGTCAAAATTCACCAACCAATAGAATTCCAGGTGTAGGGTTGACCAATGAAATTATCCCTGCCCCATTGAGGGTGCATTTTGTTTTTTTTCTACAACACTTAAAAGCCAAGAATATTATCTTGGCTATTATCTCGTGCTGCAAATATGACTATCAATTTAATTTGAAGAAAATAATAAAGCACCATTAAAATAGCAAAAACCTACTTGATGATCCATGGTGGCCGGACTGCTCCTGTCCTCCTGACTATCATGAAGGTGACATTGTTTTCTGCTCTCCACCAGCACACCAATGCGGAAGTACATATAAAAAAGCCTTTGAAGAGTGGAGGAACCGTGGAGGTCGAGTACCCGCCCTCAGGACATTGTAAAGTAAAACGAACATACCCTCCACGGGGCAAGGATAATTTCATTGGTCAACCCTACGCCTGGAATTCTATTGGTTGGTGAATTTTGACAGGGTTGTAACACAAAAAATCAGAGTGCGCAGGAGAAATCAGTTACTGTTCCATTGTCTTACGAGTCATTTTATTATATTTGTGGTTATCAAGTGTATGTCAATGATGCAATCAATGATAAGCCCACACTGTCAGTTTTTCATTTTCAAACATAGTTTCAGAGATTGGTAGATCTCATCAGACCTGCAAATGAAAATGTAGATCTCATGGAAAAAGGTTGGGCAAGCCTGGTGTAGAGAGAAGAGGGCTTTGAACCAGGGATTTACCGATCTGATACTGGGATCAGAAATGTGTCCGATACTGGCCAAAAATACCGGGATCGGGTATCGGCATATGGAGTCTATGTAATGATCCGATACCATGTCCTAATAAGTTGCAGTAAACATGAGTTTTTTGTTTTTTGTTCTGAATGACACGTCACTACATGTTAAGCATTATAAGAAATGTGTCCTTACTGCATTAGTAATAAATAGTGGTTTACTCATGTTTCCAGGACAGTTAGGCTGCTTACAAAATGGTTATAATCTGTTTTAAGCGATGGCGCAGAAACATTATTATAGGTCAGGTGAACATGTAACATATTGTATTTCCTCTGCCATAGTATATGAAAAGTTTACATGTTTAGATTTTAATGTAAAAGACTACCAACTGACGGACCAAAGGTAAAAAAAATACAGAAAAGTTAGAATCAAATTCATTGTTCTTACCAAACATCCAGGGTGGGACATTATGCGAGTGCTTTTTGACAGTGTGCACTCCATACCATCCATTAACCTATTCTATCTGCCACTGTGATGATTTAATTGTAAAATGTACAGGTCATTCTCAAGAAATTAGCATATTGTGATAAAGTTAATTATTTTCCATAATGTAATGATAAAAATTTAACTTTCATATATTTTAGATTCATTGCACACCAACTGAAATATTTCAGGTCATTTATTGTTTTAATACTGATGATTTTGGCATACAGCTCATGAAAACCCAAAATTCCTATCTCAAAGAATTAGCATATTTCATC